>QXDT01000099.1:0-221261 GCA_003717175.1 Protomyces macrosporus | reverse complement strand
TTGCTGCAGCGTGGCGTCAGAACGCCATCCGATGCCGAATCCCCAACATCCCTGGCGTTCTGACGCCACGCTGCAGCATCTTTATTCATGAGGTACGCCAAGAAACATCGCAACCATCGCCGCCACTCAAAATCGCGATCTCGCTCATCATCTAGCTCGTCGTCGCGCTCATCCTCGCGCTCGTCCTCCAAGCGGAAACAAAATAAGAAAGGCCTCTTATGTTGAGGGAGCCGCAAGGCAAGGTGTCTGTGGGACAATTGGAAGCAGTCACAAAGTGACCTACCCCTGAGCTTCTTACATTGTTATAAGGGGCTGTCCACCGCCCTAACCTAGTTCTATGCCAGTATTGTTCCTCAAGATCTTCCTCATCCAACGTAATGTGACGAAGCGGGTCCTCAGTAGGCGAACAATACTGAGGCCTTCCTCGGGTGGTCGGTAAGGACAGGCAGAGCAAGCAAGAAGGGAGAGCACAGTAGTTGCCCCTGGCAGGACAGACGTTGGATGAGGAAGAGGCCTTGCCTTCTCCTCATCCTATTTCTTCGGTTCATCCTACAAGAACTTATACAAGTACACACGTGCACAAGAACCTCAAGCCGACGAGATACCAACCAATCGTCGCCAATACAGAGATCCTGACACTCGTACGCGCCAGAGTGTCGACACTCATAGCACTATCTAGGTTGTAGAAATGCTGACGGGCACATCCACATAGATCGACGGCAGGTCCGTGACATCAACGGCGGCCATCTGATGCGCGACATCCAGCGCAGATGTTGGTCGACAAGATTATAAGGTTCTGAACATTTCACCGATTGAGCAGCAAGGACAGTTGGATGCGAGACACAATAGTAGTCGAGGCCGATACAAGACATCGCGACATGGACGCAACGGATCAGTTTGAAGCAGCAGTCGTACGGCCACGCGGAGCCGGAACATACACTGGCATGACTGGTACTGGACAAGGCGCGTCGATTGCCGGTTATTGAGCCCGTAGAATCCGAGCACGTGGACCAGTGGGTAGCCTTGGCTTTTTAAGCACCGTGCATAGCGAGATGTAAAGCAATGTGATGCGAGCGTCGCATGACTTGCTACTTGCCGTCACTGCCTTTGGCGAGCATGGCGGTGCAACTTCGCTAGACGACGGGCGAAGAGTTCAGGACTAGGGAAGACCGGCTGTACAAGATGCATGTGATGGCGATGCTCAAGATGGAGCATTATCGAGCGCTGCTTGATTGCAAGGCGCGACTGAGCCAGGCACCAGACATGAGACAAAAAGGCTTTATGCAGGCGCATCTGGTACCATCGCCTGAGCAAGAGGCGCAAGATTTGCTGCAGCACTCGAGAACGCTGCAGATGGCGAAGTGAAGCCGCCGTGGCTCTATGCCGGGCGTTGCATAACTTGCGTTGCTTGAGGCTTCGTGGTTGAGTCGCGACGTGAAGAAGAAAGAAAAACAAAACAAAACCATCAACAAAGACCACAACACCTCTCACTATCGTTGCAGAGATGGCCGCTCCACCATTTGGCAAGTCCCGCTTCTGCGACGACGCCAACATCTCCGCCTCACGCAGCTACATCAACAATGCCCTCTACAGCCGTGGTTTCACACGCGACCCCGACGCCGGACTCAAATTCAATTCAGCCGACGCGCCCGTCGTTATCAATCTCGTCTATGATTTTCTACAACGCAGCAGCTGGGAAGAACAGCAACGTGAAGTGTTGACGACGCGTGTGCGACAGGCTGCTGGGGAAGCGGCCACGTTGGCGAGTCAGAATGCTAAACTGAGCGCGCGCGTGGCTCAGCTTGAGCAAGCTGCCGGCGTTGCTGCCAATCACCTCCATGCCGCCAAGCAAGAGACGGCTACAGCGGCGCGCGAAACAAAAGCGCAGCGTGATCAATTGGCAAAAGTCTCCCTTGCTTTGCAACACACGAAAGTCCAAACGGCGCATGAATTGCGAAAGCGCGATGGACAGATTCTCAAGTTGAAGGAGCAGTTGCTTGATGGCGCTTTGGGAACCGCGAACCTAGGCGGCAGCAGGCGTGGTCACGCGCCGGGCTTGTTGGGTACCTTGCGCGTGCATGGCAGTGGCACGGCCACGGCGCAACGTATCGAGGTGGACACGCAGGCAGCTGCTGATTTACAAGCTGAATCGACGGCGCAATTGACCAATATGGTTCAAGAAGTCGCACAGGAAAACGACGCGCTGGCTGAATTGTTGCAGGCGACCTTGGCGTCGCTCGAGACGTTGGTGCCGCTTGAAGAGACGGACGCACAGTCGGCACCGTTGGTTACGTCGGTGGCACAGAGTATTATCATGCTGGAGGCGCAGTTGCAAGTGCGCTTGACGGCTTTGCGTGGCATGCTCGAGATGCCAAACTATGTACCGCTTGAAGAGGTGGAGCGTCGCGATGAGCGCATCAGTGAATTGACGAGCAAATTGCGTCAAATCGAGACAGAATGGTCGGCTGCACGGAATGTTTTGAAGGGGCTCACGGCGTCTGTGCTTGCCGGCAAGGTCGAGGGTGGTTCGCGAGCAGACACGGGCGAGGAAGTCTTGAGTGACAGTATTGAGCCGCTAAGCAAGATCAATGCTGCCATTGTAGGGTCGAGCAGTATCTTGCAAGAGACACCGCGCGCCAAAGTCAACAGAAACCACGACTTCGCCGACGGCAACGCTTCTTTGCGTGCCTTGGCCAAGACGCCGCTTGTCATTGGACAAGAGAATGGTCGCCTGAGCGTCTTGCGACACCAGCTGTCGACTGTCAAGGTGGATGCGCGCTTGTTGGGTATGGACTTGGCGGTCCCGTTGATGGACGAAGAGGCGACCCCTGTGCGCGCACGTCGAGCAAAGCGCAACCGGCGGACGACGATTGGACTCATGAAGCAGCAGTCGGAGCTCGATGAGGAGCTCAGTCAAGTATTGCCCTCGCGCCTGCATTTGTAAAGCACTTGATTTGACACTCAGGTACAATGTACGTTGTAGAACAGTTCAACAGAAGCTTAGCTATAGCTAGAAGAAATATGAATGTCGTTCATCATTGAAACTCCGTGCTGGTAGACTCGCAAGACCAGCGAGAGCAGAACGCTCCCTATGTGGCCGCCTCAGCAAGCAGAGTGATTAAAGAGAAGCTTCCTCTACGGCCCTTATACAAGGGTTCAGTCCTAGGCAAAGTCTTCTATGACGACGACCAATGAAGGACGACGTCATACAGGGTCGATGCCCAGAGAACACTTGCGTGCCTCTCCTTCTATGACAGAAGGATGACTGAATCCAGTATGGAGAGCTGATGTTATAATGATGAGGAAACAAAGATTGGCTGTTGCGCTGGTTTTGTTTGCTGATGAGACTTGGAAATCGCACGCTCACTGTCAGAGACGCAGTGCAACACCACGCCCGGACAGGACAAGTGTCAAGTGTCAAGTCGCGTAAGATAGAACCGACAGAGGCAATCACAGCTAGGATGGCAGACGAGGCGGCCTACAGCGTTACTGTTCACCCGCTCGTTCTCATCAACATCAGTGACTTGCAAACGCGATTGCAGGCGCAAGGCTCTAGCCAGCCAGGTACGCCACCGTTTGATGTCTTCTTGTCAGATTGCTGATGACAGGCATCGGCATGTGTCTCGGTACCGTCGAAGGGCGCAAGGTGGTGATTGAGAATAGTTTTGAAATTAAGCAGACGGCTGGTGACCTGGACCGCGAGTTTGTTGCGACACAGGCAGGGCTCTGTAAGCGGCAAAGGCTAACATTGGCAAAGCTGACCTGTAGACGCACAGACTCTTGAACACCTCAAGCCAATCGGGTTTTTCACAACAACAGGATCCTGTGATGACGTTCTGCTTGCTCAATTCAAGTCCTTCGGTCACACTGAACCCTCTGACCAGTGCCACTTTCTGCTCTGCTTTGACGCAGCTGCCCTCTCAAGTGGCAACAGCGGCACCGATATTCCACTCGACATCACAGAGCTCGATCAGGAGAAGCCCACAAGTCTCAAGTGGTCACTGGCGACGCACGATGGTGAGCGCATTGCCGTCGATCATGTTTCGCGCGCCCTCAACATGGCCCTCGAGGCACCCGCTGCGCCCGAGACAGGGGCAGACGGCCAAAAAGACAAGGGCAAGAACAAAACTTCAGATGTGCATTCCAAAACTGAAAAAGTCGAGGTGGTCTTGACGCCCGGCGAACAAAGCGACCTGATGTTTCTGCATACCGAAGCCAATGCGCTGCGTGTCTTGCAAAGCAGATTGCAGTTGCTCGAGCGTTACCTGCAGGCTATCCACGCAGGCTCCATTCAACCAGACATGGCCCTGCTTCAACGCCTACAGGCGGTGCTCATGCGTCTTCCAGAAGCAACACAACCCGATGCACAAGCACAAGTCTCCAACATGGCCCTCGCACAAGAACAAGAAGCGGCGGCGACCGAAGTGGCCGTCTTGTCCTTGCTGAGTGATATGACGACTCTCAGTACACAAATGACGACACTCGTGTCGGAAGTGACGCGCGCAAGGGGAACAGGTACGGCTGGGCATGGCGCACGCGGTGGCTATGAATCCGGAGGCATACGGCGGTTTGACATGGATAGTGCGCCGCAGCTCTATGAGTAGCTGCACAACAAGTCGAAAGGCAAAGGCAGCAGAGGCAAGAAAAGAAAGTCAACTCGTATGGCTGGCTAGGACGTAGTAATGATCATGACGAGCAAAGATTGCCAACCAAAGAGTGACAGCAAGCTGGAAAAGAGCAAATGGGAAAATGAGGAAATGTCTTTGCTAAACGTAAGGGCGTTGCAAATCGAGGGAAAAGGCAAGATGTAGATGCTGGTGTGGTGCAGTGCAAGGTGCGAGAAAAGAAGAGAAAGGAGGAGAAATCGTAGGCGTGGCATGACATGGCCTAGCCCTGTTTCGTGTCGGGCGTTTCAGCCGGCGTTGATTCAACCGTCTGCGTAGCTTCAGGAACGGTCTCAGCCGGCGTCGTGTTGTCCGAGTCGGTCTCCTGGAGACTCTTGGCAGCAGACGGCGTCTCTTCGGCACCCCCCTCAGACTTCATCTCTGTAGCAGTACCCGATTCGACAGGAGCAGTAGGTGTAGTCGATGTCGTCGTCTTGTTCAGTGCAGCATCCTCCGACACCTTTTCACTGCTCGTCTCCGTCTCCTTGTCTGCAGCAAGCCCCTCCTTGCTCGCCCTGGGCGGTGCATCCATTGCAACGCGCACCGTCAGCTCACGGTTGCCGTGCTTGGTACCATTCAAGGCCAAAGCAGTCTGTTGGTGTTCCTTGTCTGCAAACGAGACAAAGCCAAAGCCACGACCGAGACGCTGCTGACCTTGTTCGGCCATCTTCTTGATGAGCCAGGTGGGCACTTGACGAAGGGCTATCTGAGCACCGGTTGGGCTGTACTCCTTGAAGATATCCTTGAGCTGTCGTTGTTAGCGGCGTCATGAAAGGAGGAGGCATACCTGCTCGCTCGACGTTTCAGGCGAGATCCCGAAGACGAAGAGGGTACGCTCAGAAGGGATGCCATCCGTCCGACGTGAAGCAGCACGACTCTGGCGGCGCTGTCGAGGATCTCGCTCCTTTGTCTTGTCCAGCTTGGGTTTCGTCTCGGCGGCACTCTCGTCGCCCGTGACGGCGCTCTCAGCTTCCTCCTTGCCAGATTCGGTTGCCTTTTTGGTTTCAGTACCACTCGTACTGTCCTCGCCTTCACCGTCGGTGGCGGTCGTTGTCTTTTTGGTCTTTGGCTTGCGGGTCTTGCGCTTCTTGGCAGGCGTGGTCTGTGCATTTGCATTCTCAGTGCCGTTGCCGGCAGTCTCCTTGGCATCAGATGTCTCGTCACCTTCAGCAGCCGACTTGTCTTGCGTATCCTCCGACTGGTTCACCTGCTGTGAGTTGACCGTGCCATGTAAGTACAGAGACTTACCTTGGGCACACGCGGTGCGCGTGGCTTGCGTTCACCTTGCGGACGTGCGAGCTTGACCGAGAGGTTACGATCACCAAGCTGCTTACCGTGCAATGCTTCAATAGCCTTTTGAGCGTCCGTGTCAGTCTTGTAGCCGACAAAAGCGATGCCGCTTGGTTTCGTGCTCCTACCACGGAAGCTACGACGAGAGGGGATGGTGATGTTCGTACTGGCGTTAGTCCTCGTCTCCTTCAGTAGTATCGTAAAGCATACATCTCTCCAGCCTGAGCAAACAATTCCCTGAGCTCGCCTGTCATTAGCTTGCGCGTAGAGGTGGGGCAGCCTACCCTCTGTGGCAGTGAGGCTCAGGTTGCCCACATAGACTCTGTGCGCATCGTCGACGGTGACAGTCTCCTTGATGGTCGTGCCTGCGTCCTTGGGAGCAGCATCGATGATCGTCGTCTCTTGCAGCTTCTGTGCAAGCTCCTGAGTCTGCATCGGTCAGTGGCTTGCTGGAAAGGGGTCAATCAAGAGGCATACGTCGAGCGTGACAGACATGTTGACAAGGTTGTAGAGTGAGGCTGAAGGGTGCCTAGGGATGTCTGGCTTTGTCTGCGGGTGGTTTGCAATGTCCAAAGGGAGAAGAGGTGGGATCCAGTCGTGTCAGAGGAGGGAGAGTCGTCGCGTCTCAAGTGCGGCGACACGCACATCCTGGATTGAGCCACCTGGCCAGTTGGGAGCACCACTTATGAGCAAGAGCTACAGTCTCTAGGTATAGATGTACTAGCAGCTGGAATACCTACGAACGCTTCGACTTGAGATGCAAGTCATCCACATCAAAGATGAGCTCCTTGGCCTCGTGCTCCTGCTTGCACGACTTGACCAGCTTGAACGCCCCTGTACCCACCGGTGCCGCCACACCCAAGATGATACACTCACTGACACCTTCAATCGCGTCTTGCGCAAGGCGTGCCGCAGCATCAAACAAGTGATCTGTCGTCTTTTCAAAACTCGCAAGCATGAGCACGCTGTCCTTCATCTTGGCAATACCAAATCGCGTGATGCCGAGAATCTCACCCTTGTAGGTCATGACGTCGCCGAGTAGCATAATGTGCCGCGGGTCGACATTCATGCCGTGTGACTTCATGACGGTTGATACTTCAGTGATGATGGACGCGCGTGCAGCTTCAATTCCGAGCACAGACTTCATCTCAATGATGTGATTCGTTTTGGTCTTGATGCCGACCACACCCTCAATATTCATGACGTCCTTGAGGCCGTAGCCTTCGACGAGGAGCTCCTTTGTACCGACACTCGTCTCGTTGATGACTGCACGGTTGATGCTCGTGATGCCCTTGCAGACAATCTTGGGCAAAACTCGCTTGAGCCATTGCAGCTTGTAGTAAATCTCTTTGTAATCCTTGTCGCCCGTCAAATCTTCTTGCTCGACATAGACACGCACCTCGTTCGCACCATGCTGGGCCACACGTGGCGCCTTGATTTTGAGTTTCGGTGCGGCGACTATGGCAGCACGGATCTCGCCGAGTGTAATCTCAAGCTGCAGCTTCGTCACCGTGGCCCAATTGACCTGCAGTCGCACAAAGCTCTGCGCCTCAGTGTACACCTCTTCCACAAAGCTAATGATATCCTCGAGGTGCGTCTTTTCCACACGACCTTTGACAACGCGAGCAGATCGCTCATCTTGTTCATTCACAAGTTTGCATGTGATGATGGGCGTCGAGATGTTTTTGGCGGCATTGATAATCTCCTTGATACGCGGGACACCGAGGGTAATGTTCATACTCGCGACACCAGCAAAGTGAAACGTCTTGAGCGTCATTTGCGTACCGGGCTCACCAATCGATTGCGCGCCAACAGCACCGACAGCAGTACCAGGCTCTACCTTGGCAATTGTATACTTGTGTAGACAGATGCGTAGAAAGTCAACGAGCTGCGACTTGGTGACGTGCAGGATGTTGTGCACGGTGTTGACCGACTCGGCTGGCGCCTGCTTGTCAAACGCCGCTGCTTTGCGTGCATTATGACCTTCAGGCGCTTTATCATACGGCGGCAAGCCGCGTTCCTTACGTAGACCAGCCAATCGCTGCGCAACCTTGTTGACGACAAAGTCCTTGAGCGAGGTGGCGAAATCAGCCGTGCAACTCCGAAACTCCTTGTCGCGCAGACGTTGTGTCACAAGCGAGACAATCTCAAAGGGCATCAGGCGGCGTTCGGTGCTGCCAAGGGCTAGATTTTGACAATGACTCCAGGTGCGTACAAACTCAACAGGGTAGCCATCGCCTTCGAGATACGTCGGGTCAAGACCATCGTCGCCATAGGTGAATTGCACAATACCTGAAGAAGAGTTGCGAACTGTGCCATCGTACTGCGCCGATAGATCTTCAAGCGACTTCATCAATCGACGCGACATGTAACCCGTCTCAGCCGTCTTGACGGCAGTATCAACCAATCCTTCTCGACCGGAAATGGCGTGGAACAAGAATTCAGGCGGAGACAAGCCCGTGTAGAATGAGTTGCGCACAAATCCCTTGGCAGGCGGATTCTTTGAGTTTTTTGGAAAGTGCGGTAGAGATCGATCCTGAAAGCCGTTGGGAACTCGCGAGCCAGAGATAATTTGCTGTCCGACACAAGAGACCATCTGCGAGACGTTGATTTTGGATCCCTTCGAGCCACAGGTCGCCATGATGATGGGCGCATTGGTGTGCGGCAGACCACTCATACAAATCTCACCACAAGAATCGCGCACTTTGGAGAGCACACCAGAGATTTTAGCCTCGAGCGTCTGTTCCTCATCACAACCAGCCTGTGTCACGAGCCGGCCTTCAATCATCGTCTTGATCAAATCGTCGCATTCTTGGTAGGCCTTGTCAACGAGCATGTCCTTCTTCGCGCGCAGCGCACTTGAGGCCTGGACATCGTTGATGCCAAGCGAAAAGCCTTGGTTGCCGAGATGACGCGCACAGAGTTTGGCGAGACGTGACATGGCCGCGATCGCTTCATCAGGGCCATAGTCTTTCAAGATGACATAAAATAGAGAGTTCTTCTTGCCGTCGCCGACGGTGGACTTGTCCATGACGCCACACATGACCTGCGAACCTCGAATCACAAGATAGCCATCATTGGGACACATGTCAGGCGTCGTGCCTTTCGGTGCCGCATAAGATCGACACTTGGCCTCGAGGTTGACATTGATGTTGCTGCCCTTGTTCGGACGCATGAGCAGGCCAAAGAGCTGCTTGCCAGTCCAGAGCGCGTGCGGTTTGACAATCGCTGGTGGCGGCAGATCAAAGTGGAGATCGGCATCCGCCATCATGCTGACTGTCTGCACGAATCGCGCGCGGTCGAAAAAGGCATCCTTTTGCGATAGTAGAAAACTCGCTGTAATGAAGTCTTGGATAGCGGCAATGATGGGTTCACCGTTCTTGGGAGTTACGAGATTGTTCTTGACGCCCATGAGCACCATGGCTTCAGTACGGGCTTCTTCTGTTTGCGGAACGTGCAAATTCATCTCATCGCCGTCGAAATCAGCCCCGTAAGGTCCACACGCACATTCGTTAAGCCGCAACGTCCGCCATGGCCTGACTTTAGCAAAGTGACACATAATACTGAGCTTGTGCAACGAAGGCTGTCGGTTGAAGAGGATACAATCGCCATCCACGACATGCCGCTCCACCACGTCGCCTGCACGCAAACTGTCGGCGATCTTTTTACGGTCACCGAAGCGCAAGTAGCGTTTGAATCCGTCTGTTTTGCCAATGAGGTAGTTGGCACCTGGATGCTTGTCTGGACCATTCATGACTGCCTCGCGCAGTTTCTCAATATTGTGCGCCGTCACCTTTTCAGGGTAGGTCAGCGTCCGCGCAATACGCTCCGGGACGGCGACCTGATTGATGGCAAGATTCGGGTCTGGTCCGATAACGGTACGGCCTGAAAAGTCGACACGCTTACCAGACAGGTTGCCACGGAATCGACCCGTTTTACCCTTGAGCCGCTGACAAAAGCCACGAATGGGTTTTTGTGCTTGTCCCATCGGCACACCCGGCACATCGCTGTTGATGTACATGGCGATACTGAGCTGGAGATAGTCCCATTGTTCCATGAGACTCGCAATCGGGGTACCCTTATCAAGCGCAGCTTGAATGAGTGAACTGGTCCAGATGATCTCCGTGAGCTTGACCGTCAAGTCGTCTTCAGTCACGCCTCCATCCTGTGTCACTGACGGACGGATACACACAGGCGGCGCCGGTACGAACTGCCATAGAAACATCTCTGGCCGTCCTTCGACAGGATCCATGCCAAGCAACTCGCAGTCATCTGGCGACACGTTTCGAAAGAGCTCGAGCACCTTGAGCGGGTTCATGTCGTCTTGTGCTTTAGACATGTGCTGCTTCAACTCCGGATTGGCCCTGAGCGCTTCCTCGAAGGACGATTTGAAATCTTCATATTCTTCACACGTCTTCTTGCCGACATGCCTGAACCGTTCATGAATAATTTTAAGAGGGCCTGCCTTCTTGATGACGCCCTGCATATGGCCACATGCTTCACACCGACGTTGTTTCTTACATTGCTCATTGATGGCTTTGCAGATTGCCGACCGGCGCAGATTGTCGACACCAGGCCGCCGAAGTTGTTTCAGGAACCGGGCCCGGTCTTCGTTGCTCATCAAGACACGCGAGCAGTCTTTGCAGATGTTTTGAAGACAATTGATGATGTGTTTGAAGTAGCCGATGTGAAAGGCAGGCAGCGCAAGGCGGACGTGACCAAAGTGACCGACGCAATCGGCCATACGCTCATTGCATGTCTCACAAATGACATCCTTCATAGAAGTACCCTGATGTTAGCGCTGATCTTTTAGAAGCGAGTTTTCACCATGCGCCTGTCCAAGACACCATTTGCGACCGGTTTCCGCTCGCCGCCCTCGATCGTGTACATTTCCCGAGTCGAGAGTTCAATCACGCCCTGTCGTCGCAGGTCCTTAGGGTCCATGCATCCAAACTTAATGTGCTTGATGCGCTTGGGGACATGATCCTCAATCATCATCTTGGTCCCCATGGCTGCTAAGAGCAGTGCGCCTACGGGTTCTTCTTGGAGATTGTCGTCGCTCGTTCAAGACGTAGGGCAGGTGTTTATGATGGTCGCGTCAAATTTATTTTCTGGCGTCGACGAGCACCAAGCTCAAATAGCAAGGACCATATGGACAGAGTAGAAATTAGACGATTTGTTCATAGTTATTAGAAGCAGGTCGCCCTTGATCGCCAAGCTACCGCGTATCTTGTGCTGCCTCAAGTACAGCCACCTCCTCCTCGAGCACAGCACATGCCACACCCAGCTCCAGGTTACTCGACACCATTTTCCGCCACTTCTCCGTCAGCTCATCGAGTCGCTCACCCGCCTTGACCTGTATCCGCTTGCGCTGCGCATTCAATTGCTCCGTCTCGTTGCGCGTTGCTTGTAAGCTACGCTCAATCGCCTTGAGTTCTTCCTCGAGTGTAAAGACGTGCATGAGCCATGCATTCGGCCCAAATTGTCGCAAAAGGCCTAGATTATCGAGGCGCATCTTGATGACTTCTGCAGCGACTATGTTGCGCTGTAATGCCGCTGTTAGGTCCGTTGTCTCATCTGTGACTTGGAGGTCTTGATAGCGCGAGAGGTCGATGGCCTGCAGCTTCTCGCCCTTTGCGACACGCGCAAGTTCTTGCTGCATCAGCTTCGACTTTGGCTGCCAGTCTGTAGCCTTGTCTGCTAGAGATGGATGAAGCGGTTGCTTCTTGGGCAGCTCTGCCTCAATCAATAGATCTACCGCATCAAGCTCTTCGTCTGTCGGCTGTACATCGTAGTCTATTCGTCAGCAGAAGCATAAAGAACAGTATTCATACAAGGCAAGGCATCAATCACAGCTGCCATGGCTATTGCTTCCTTCACCGCGACATGAACACTTGGTTGCGGCAAGCGTGGTTCCTGGTCAAGTTGTAAAGTTCAAAGCCTGCGGATCAAGAACTCGAGCTATACACAACACTACACTCTAGAAGCCTAGCTGCAGATGCTATTATGAGCTCAAAGAAGCTTCAACTCACAAGTGTCACAGGCGAGAGCTATACGGTCGCTTCTGAAAGCTTACTAGGCAACTGTGTCCCTTCTACACGCTATCATAGACTCAATCGACTCGGCGAAGGCAGTATGTTTGCCTTTCAACCTGAGCTTCTCTGACACTACATAGCCTATGGCGTCGTCCATCGAGCGCGAGATACGCAGACAGACGAGATCGTTGCGCTCAAGTCGGTGCGCATCTTTGACGAAGACAAGGGCGAAGGCAGTAAGCTGGCTTGGATAGAAGCTTCTACCCCGCTCACCTCAGTTCCCATCACAGCTCTCAGAGAGATTAGCATCCTCAAGAGTCTTCGCCACAAGAATGTCGTCAATGTGCTTGATGTCGCTGTCGGCGAAGCGCTGGATGATATTTACATGGTGATGGAGTATTGCGAACAGGTAAATCTCCCGCTCTTGCCCCTGTGGCCTCTTTGAGCAACCATTGTTCAACATCGCTATCAATTGCGTGCAGGATTTGGCCAATATCTTTGACGTCGCACAGATCAAATTCACGCCGTCTGAAGGTATGACTTGCGTATGTACGCGAACGCAGCTGACAGACAGTCAAGTGCCTCGCCTTCCAGCTATTCGAAGGAGTCGACTATATTCACAAGCAAGGCATCATCCACAGGTATCCTCTCTCTCCAACGTATCATGCTCACATCTAGAGATCTCAAGATGAGCAATCTCCTTCTGAGTCGCGCCGGTATTCTCAAACTCGCCGACTTTGGCATGGCGCGTGAAGAAGCTGGCGATATGACGCCGCAAGTCGTCACACTCTGGTATCGCAGCCCAGAACTCTTGCTTGGCACGCGTCACTACAATTTTCCAGTGGATCTGTGGTCTGCCGGCTGCGTACTTGCTGAACTGACCACGTCCCAACCGCTGTTGCCGGGGAATACCGAGTCGGAGCAAATGAACCTCATCTGTGGCCTGATTGGCGTTCCGAGCGAGACGACTTGGCCAGGATTCAAGCGCCTGCCATGGGCCAATAAGTACCAGCCGCCGTCTCAACAGATTCTGCGTACAAAAGAAGATTTGCCTACACGCTTTGCAGGCGAACGACCTGGGCTCGTCCAGCTCCTGGGCGCATTGCTCAAGTACAATCCTGAGAAGCGTCCCACGACGCGCGAAGTTTTGCGGCATCGCTATTTTGATGAAGCGCCACCGGCGCAAGAGCCAGGTTTATTGCCGACGTTTAAAGAGGCGCGGAATGAGGTGACTTTGGCCAAGGAAAAGCCTGTGCAACGGTATGCGAAGCGGGAAATCATGATGTTTGATGAGCAAGATCTTGCAGAACTTGCAGAAGTCTCTGCAAAGCGCAGTCGTCATGATTGAAATGCGCCCCTTCTTTTGTATCGTTTGGTAGCATGGCGCGAACCGATCTGTAACCCAGTCAAGACTTGCTTGCTGCTTCATTTGCAACGCGTGCTTCATAGATCCAGAGCGCAACTAGCTCTGCCATGCCGCCTGGTAAGAACCTGTCGGTCTTTTTCTTGGTGGGCGACCAGTCGGTCGGTAGAACAGGTCTGGAATCGGTCACGTCGCGACCAAGCGGTAAGAACCGCATACTACTTCGTCGCTCATGCGCTGAGGCGCGATCAGAGGCTGTTTCTGAAAGAGGTGCTGGCGAGCCGTGAGGTGTAGGTCTCATCAAGAAGCGCTGATGCCCGCCCTGTCGAACAGCACCTTCTCCACGTTCCTTTTCCACAGGCTCCTCGAGCTCTTCTGAAACGTCGAATGGATTATGCGTCGTGCGCATGTCTTGCTGAGAAGCCATGAAGACTTCTTCTTCGTCGACGTCTGGCTCTTCCAGCATCGAAGCACTGCGCTTGATGCCCTGCGGCTGAGAAACAGGTAAGAAACGACGGGCACCTGGCGCAGGTGTCCTTGCCGTGCTTGTGGCAGGCGTCGAAAACGTCATTCTCGGAGACGCAAAGAGGGCAGCTGCAGGCGTCGCGCTTCTATCTCTCGGAGCAATAGCAGGAGCAATCGCAGCAGAAGTCTGAGAACGGCCGTGATGGAGTGCAAGCGGACTGCTGACGCCGAAGCGACCGGCGCGCAAGGCAGCATGAACAGGCGAGCGTTTCACGGGTGACGCAGGCGCTTGGGGCGCAGTGGGTTGGTCAGAGACGGCGGCGATGGGTTCAGCGCGCGGCAGTCGAAAGCGTGGAATAGGTCTCGCACTCATTTCTGATTAGCTTGATTGAGCGGATGAGAGCATGAGCGATGGTAGGGATAGTCAGCTGTGTACCTGTAGATTGTGGTCTTGATCGATGATGGATGCGTCACGTTGTCCCCTGACACATGCAAAAACACAACACACAAATATCTACTCATCGAGTTAAGCAGCAAACATTGCCAACACATCTCCTGAACGCCACATCCAGGAGGGTACGACATCAAAATCGACTCTGAAGATGGTCGCAGGCGATTTGCCAAAACAACGATTCGGCACACTTGTCGTCATCATCGACAAGGCCCGCAACCTACCGAATCGTAAAAAAGTCGGCAAGCAAGACGCGTATGCCATTGTCCGGCTCGGTCACGATGTTCAACGCACGCCAACCGACAAGCGTGCAGGTCAAGTGCCCAGCTGGAATCATGAGATGCGATTTGTTGTGCCCAATGAGCAAGAGACGCTCCTCAAAATATCAGTCTTCAACGAGGATAGCAAAGCTCCTGACCTGATTGGCGACTGTGTTATTGACCTATCTGCTATTTGGCGCTCACACGAGTATGATAGCTGGTTTGATCTCAAATACAAGGGCAAGCCGGCTGGTGAGATTTACGCAGAGCTTACTTTTTACTATGAAGGACCGCCGCGGCCGAAACCCAAAGTGGCCTTGACGCCCGGTCCCGAACGCGCCATGTCGCTCGAAGCCGTTGGCAGTGGAACAGGTATCGTCCATGTCTCTCCAGGTGCATGCGATCCACTAGCAAGCTTCTCTGAGCTCTCTCTACACGCGCCCACGACAGCACAACTGCCGCAGTCTGCAGCGCAAGCACATGCGTATGTCCCCTCGCCCTACCAGACTGGCGCGCAATACGCTGATACCTGGGATGGGTCACGCGATACGCGCGTCTATACACAGCCGGTGGGCGATTTACGACGGCAATCCGATGCCGCCTTGCAAGCGCAAATCGCGCAAGAACTCTACGGGTATGTGCCACCTGACCTTGCACGCGCGCAAGCCATCGAAGCGCCCTTGCAACATCGCATGGCGTCTCCGTCACACGAGATCGCGCATGCTGAACTGGATGCACGAGGGAGAGCGTCGTCTGAGCGGTCTTCCAGTCGATTAGGTCAACGCTCTCTCGGTGGCCCACGACCTTTGCCGGCACCGGTCAGTCCTGCAGGTCCTGCTGGTCAGACCTCGCAACGGCATCAGCATACGCAATCTCACTATTGGCCTCGCGAAGGGCATCCTGCGCAGGGCGGCGATACTGGCTCGATTCAACATACAAAAGCAGCGTCTCTGTCTGCTTGGCCAACACATGCGGCACCGGGCGATGTGCGCCAAGCTGCTGCTCCCGGCGGTTCACGTATGCAGCAGGCAACACACACAAGCGAAGCGGATCGGTACTATCGAGAACAGCATCCACGGACGTATGCGCCTACGCCGAGTCAACATGCGATGCAGCAGCAGCTCGGTAGTCGACAGTTGCCGTCGATTCCGGGACAGTACCAGGGACCGCCGAGGCCGCAGAAGGTACCGTTGGCGTTGACGCAGGCGGAGTATGACTTGTTGTATGCCGAGCACTAGTGTAGATACTAATCTACTTGTACATATTTGACAGACAATGACGGTAGATGATATGAAAATGTGGTTGCTGTCGTATGCCAGTCAGTGCATACAAATGCGCTTCCCTAGGTAAGCTTAAGATTTAAGAGGAGACGAGTTGATCGACTTCTCCTCTTCTCTTTTCGAGTTTGCCGCTTTTGCTTGCTTTCCTTGCCTGCTTGCTTGCTTGCTTCTCCTTTTTCGAAAGTTTGTGACACCCACAACCAAGAGCCGAGCCATCTTGCACACGCGCCTTGACTTCTCAGGCAGGAGTATTAGTGCCCTTGACGTCGAGAGAGAACTTGCTTGACAATTGACAGCACTTATCTCGCGTCATCAAGTATCGAGCAGACTCCTCACAGGACATAGACACGCACATCTGCCCATCCTGTTTACCGATAAAAGTACCAAACGGCGCGGTGCCCAAGCGCCGAACACGAGTCGGCGCATCTCTGGCGTTCGTGAAGCCATGCCAGCCATCCCTCGCCGTCTGCATCGCTACCTCTGGCTCGTCCTGCCAGTCACCATCTTTCTCCTCTTTTGGTTTACGAGTTTCCGAACCCATCAAGAGGCCCATTGGGAGACCGACCCCTACAGTCCTTCGAAAAACATTGGCAAGTCGGAGAATAAAGGTGGTGGCGCTATTGTCGAGATGCTAGACCCGTCAAAGGCGCCGGCGCCGTATTACTACAAGACACCGGATGATACGCATCTCGATGATTACAAGGATGTGATTGCCCACAACCTATTCAGTGAGCCAGCCCGCAACCGCGCGTTTGCCCTTAGCTTTGACGCTCTCAATCCAGAACTCGACGACATGACGTTTGCAACGACACTCAATATGATTTGGCGATTGCTCTGGGCACCGGATATGGGCCCGCATATTCATCCTGTCGTGATTTATGTCGCTAAATACGTACCGGAACGTCAACGCGATATTTTCCGTGGTGCCGGCGCGATTGTCAAGGAGACTGGCTTTGGCGATGCCTTTTCCATTGTCGATCTTTGGAATGAGCCTGATTATTCAACCTTGGCCTATTTCGATCATCAGGCGTTTCCCATCAAGAATGTCAATGGTATCTTTGATGCGCTTCAGCTGCAGCGGTGTGTGTTGAGCAAAATGAGTCCAGCAGACAAGGCTCTTGGCGATGACTACTGTCTGTATGCATTCGGCACCGTGCCTCTTGGCCGCGACTATTTCGACATGGACAATCAAATCAGCGAACACACGATGGTGTTGGACCCAAACCCAGACATTCACAAGAAACTCGTAGAGGCCCGGCTCAAGATTATGGACACGTTGAAGGATGCACGACCCAAGTTGCGCGATCTTTACCTCGTCAATGCGTTCTTCAGCGCCGGCGGCTCACACCCTGCCCAAAAGCTGCCGCGCGAGTATGGTGTCAGTTCACCGACCTATGCGGATGACGAGACGGCGCGTGTGATTCATGAGAAGATTTGGCAACCGCATGCGCAAGTTTTGAAATGGCTGCATGGCCGTTGGAACAATGACTGGATGTCGATGATTTATCAATTCAACAGTGAAGATTGGGCCAAGTTGCGGTATATGGATGAAGTGACACCGCCGATTGGTGGCAAGCCGTTGCCCGTATTGGCACCACCCAAAAAGAAGGAAGATGCCATTGAGTTGCCTCAAAAACAGAAACCAGCAGCGATGCCGGAAGTGTTGCCAGAGTCGACGGGGAAAGCACGTGCACCGCAAGTCAAAGAGCAACCGCATGAGCATGCCAAGGAAGATCTCTCGGCACATGAATTGGCTGGTGATCGTGATCCAAAGGGCATGGGTCTTGACCGTCTCTCGCTTGAGAAAGTCTTGCCGAAACCGAAAGTGATTGAAGAAGGCAACGATCCTTCTCGAACAAGTGGTGGCAAGATTCCACATGCGCATGATCGTGACTCGGATGCGTTTGGGTTGGCCAGGGAGCAGACACCGGAAGAGGCCAAGATTAAAGCTGAAAAGGCGGAAAAGGAGATGGATGCGATGAAGCCTTTGGCGCCTGCTGCGGGAGATGCACTTTCATAGCCATAGCAATGCAATAGCAATGGCAATAGCTACAAGACGAGAGATAGATGTAGATGGCAGAGATCAACTTCAATTAGGTTTGTCAGGGGAATGCATCATTCTTCAGGGGTGGTCTTGACCCCGAGCTAGCACATGGCATGATGACAAAGCAGATGGATTGATGTTTCATAATGACACTAGCGTCTCTGTGCCGACTGTGCTAGAGGCTGTTTCAACAGTCTGTGAAGCATTATCCAGGAGTGGTTGCTGATCGAAGGAGAGTACAAGAAGAGGTCTTGTTGCTCTCTCTCTCTCTCCCGGGATGTTCCTTATACTACAAGTACTGTAGCAGCAGCCTGAGAAAAAGAATTCAACTAGAGAAACTGACTCACTGAATGCAGAGCCGACTCAACGCAGCAGCAGCAGCAACTCGCTCCTTCCCCCATCACAACGCACTCCCTCAAGGGCGAACGTTCATGCTCAGAAGGTGTCCAGCACACCTCAGAACAGCCTCCCTTCTCCTCCACAAGACCAGACTCTTCTCTCTCAACCGCTCCCTCGCCATGCCCGCACAAAAAATCGACGGCAATGGCATCGCCAAGCAAGTCCGTGAGCGCATCCACGAGCAAATCAAGGAGACACAGTCCCAGAACCCTAAATTTGCTCCTTCCTTGGCCATCATTCAGGTCGGTGAGCGCAGCGACTCAACTTCGTATGTCAATATGAAGTCAAAGGCTGCCCAGGAAGCAGGCATTACCTTTCAACACATCAAGTTGGCCGAAGACATCACTGAGGCTGCCGTAAGTCGATCTCTCATTTACCCTACGTCGATGCTAATGGATAGCTCCTGAGCAAGATCAACGAGCTCAACAATGACGAGTCTGTCCACGGTATCCTCGTTCAGCTCCCTATCCCTGGCCATCTTTCGGAACACACCATCACCGGTGCTGTCGCCGCTGCCAAGGATGTCGATGGATTCGGTACCGCCAACATTGGAGAACTCGCCAAGAAGGGCGGCAAGCCCACGTTTATCCCCTGCACACCGAAAGGTGTCATGGTTTTGCTTGAAGAAGCCGGTGTCGACCTCAAGGGCAAGCACGCCGTCGTCCTCGGTCGCTCAGACATTGTCGGTGCCCCAGTCTCGTACCTCCTCCGCAATGCCGATGCCACCGTCACCGTCTGCCACTCCAAGACCAACAACCTCGAACAAATCGTCAAAACAGCCGATATCGTGGTCGCTGCGATTGGCAAGCCTGAATTCGTCAAGGGCTCTTGGCTCAAGGAAGGTGCCTTTGTCGTCGATGTCGGTGTCAACTTTGTTGAAGACGCATCCAAAAAGTCCGGCCACAAGCTTGTCGGTGATGTCGAGTATGCTTCTGCTGCTGAAGTCGCTTCACACATCACGCCCGTGCCTGGTGGAGTCGGCCCCATGACCGTTGGCATGCTCATGCAAAACGTCTTTGAGGCCGCCAAGACGTCCTTTGTCACGGGTGGCAAGCAATTCACGCCCTTGCCGCTTTCGCCGCTCAAGGATGTTCCCTCGGACATTGAAATTGCACGCGCTCAGACACCCAAGCATATCGCCAAACTCGCCGGTGAACTTGGCATCAAGGAGACTGAACTCGAAATGTACGGTCCGTACAAGGCTAAAGTGTCGTTGGACATTATCGACCGTTATGCACACAAGAAGGACGGCAAGTATGTCGTTGTCACGGGTATCACTCCGACCCCGCTCGGTGAGGGCAAATCAACAACCGTCATGGGTCTCGTGCAGGCACTCGGTGCGCATCTCGGCAAGACGGCGTTTGCCTGCTGCAGACAACCTTCGCAGGGTCCCACGTTTGGTATCAAGGGTGGTGCCGCCGGTGGTGGATACTCACAGGTTATTCCGATGGATGAATTCAACTTGCACTTGACGGGTGATATTCACGCCATTACTGCTGCCACCAACTTGCTTGCTGCTGCCATTGACACGCGCATCTTTCATGAAAACACGCAAAAGGACAAGGCCTTGTTTAGCCGCATGGTGCCTGCCAAGAAGGGTGTCAAGAAGTTTGCACCTGTCATGTTGCGTCGTCTCAAGAAGCTCGGCATTAACAAAACGAACCCGGATGATTTGACGGACGAGGAAATCTCCAAGTTTGCACGTCTCGATATCGACCCGGCCACCATTACTTGGAACCGCGTGCTCGATGTCAATGATCGATTCTTGCGTAAAATCACCGTGGGTCAAAACCCAACGGAAAAGGGCATGGTTCGTGAAACTGGATTTGACATTTCCGTTGCGTCCGAGGCCATGTCGGTCTTGACACTCTCGACTGATCTAGCTGATATGCGTGAGCGATTGGGCCGTATGGTGGTGGCGAGCTCGCGTGCTGGTGACCCCATCACGGCTGACGATATCGGTATCGGTGGTGCCTTGACTGTGCTCATGAAGGACACAATCAAGCCCAACATGATGCAGACACTCGAGGGAACGCCCGTCTTTGTCCACGCTGGTCCCTTTGCCAACATTTCAATTGGTCAGTCGAGTATCATTGCCGACCGTATCGCCCTCAAGCTGGCCGGTACCGGCTCTGAGCAGGAAGAGCCTGGCTATGTTGTCACGGAGGCCGGATTCGGTGCTGATATCGGTATGGAAAAGTTCTTCAACATCAAGTGTCGTGCTTCGGGTCTCAAGCCTGATGCCGTTGTGCTCGTTGCCACCGTGCAAGCTCTCAAGATGCACGGCGGTGGTCCTGACGTGACACCGGGCAAGCCGCTCGACCCCGTCTACAAGACCGAGGCGGTCGAGTTGGTCGAAAAGGGATGCAGCAACTTGAAGCAACACATTGAGAATGCCGGCAAGTTTGGTGTGCCTGTGGTCGTGGCCATCAACCAGTTTGCAAGCGACACGCCTGCTGAGCTGGAAGCGATCCGCAAAGCTGCGTTGGAAGCTGGCGCTTTGGATGCTGTTCCCTCTTACCACTGGGCGCACGGCGGTGCTGGTGCCAAGGCCCTCGGTGAGGCTGTCATCAAGGCTTGCGAGCAACCTTCAGACTTCAAGTTCTTGTACGATGCCAACCTCTCGATTCCGGAAAAGATTGAGGCTATCTGCAAGGAAATGTACCGTGCCGACGGCATTGAGATTTCAGACCTCGCGCGTCAACGTATTGACACGATGACACGTCAAGGCTTTGGCAACTTGCCCGTGTGTATCGCCAAGACGCAATACTCCTTCTCGGCTGATCCAAGCAAGAAGGGTGCGCCTTCAGGCTTCACGGTGCCAATCAGGGATATTCGTCTGTCGGCGGGTGCTGGCTTTGTCTACCCGCTTGCTGCTGAGATTCAGACGGTGCCTGGATTGCCTACACGACCGGCGTACTATGACATTGACATCAACCAGGAAACAGGCCAAGTCGAGGGTCTCTTCTAAGATGGTTGATTGTGCCAACTTGCCCCTTTCTCTTCCATTCTCTCTACGAAAACCGCAGCATGAGGCGTCCTTGATTCAACAAGCAGGATCGACCTATTGTTACTCAGACAGCTGCACGGCGACCTTTGCCTCGACACGCTCTTGGCTCGGGTTTTGCTATGAGATTTTTCAACCTGACGCATGACACACACACTGTTACTTTCTTCATATTTTCATCTCCATTGAGAGACAGCCCTTATAGACTCGACGTAGAAGCAGTCCTGGCCAATGCAGCGCTCTCTGCCCGTGGAACTGGTCGACCGAGGCTATTTCGGCCGGCCCACTCATCTCCTTCGCCTGAACACGTGCCTTTTTTCGGCAGCCCCGCCCAATCTCTCAACCTTTGCTGTTCCTGCACCCTGTCAAGTTCCTACCGCAGCGGGAAGCGTATGCTGCGCCTTGTTTTTGATCCGTCCTGCAGCTTCTCCATGGCTGGTGCTAGGCCACTGCTAGCTAGGCCATGAGAGGACCCTCTCGAGATCTGCGCGTCTTGGCTGTAGCGCTAGCGAAGCGCTTGCGCTCACGATGCGGGAATGGACCTATCTACAGATTCTACACAAAAGGAACCCATTCGCCCCCCGTATAGCTATCGCTCCTGTTCCTGCTGCAGTACGACATCAAGAAGAAGTCTCCTGAATAGCGAGGTCTAGACTCTAGCGTGTACGCTACGACCACAAGGCTCATCTGTCAGCGTCGCATCGCGTAGTGCAATTTTGCCAGGCGACACGATTTCACAGCCACTTGCAATTGCGACGCAAGCTCCTGACACCTCCTGACGTCGAGACAGTGTCCAAGCAGGGGTCTTCTTCAAAGGACACTCCCCTCCGTCTTGCGCGCTTTTCTCAAGTGGACAACAATTTTGCCGGAGACCAGGCCGACCGTCGCAAGTACAAAGCACAAAGCACAAAGTACAGAGTACAAACTACAGAGTAGACAGTACAAAGACAGAGGCATGTCGCTCCTGACGGCCGATCTATATGCGGCGCCTGAAGACGTGCGTCTCTCGCGACACCAACAAGTGCGTTTACAAGCAGCCTCCTCAGCAGCCCTGCAAGCCAGCAATCTACATCGCTCCCATCTCGATGCTGGACCCCTGTCGCCAGGTTTGGCAACAACGGAACGGAGACCGAGCGTGTCGTTGTTGAATGATTTGCAAACACCGCCGTTGTCGAGTGCCGCGAGTTCACGCCGGTCCAGTATCGATCCGCATGTCACATGGCAGGAAGGTGGACCCGCGCGCGCCCGCAGTCCTTCCCTCGTTCGACCGATTCCAGAAGAACAGCCTTCAGCGCTCCATCAACGCGCGACGTCAACAAGCGCTGCAGCAACCACAACGCAAGCAAAGCTTCTCCCCTGGCGTGAACGTCTCGTCGACCTCATTCTCGATCAATTCGCCGCGAGTCGATCAAAACTGCCTGCAATGTTGACAGAACGCGCTTTTTTTATACGCTGCTGTGATCGGCTTAAACGACTCGATGGTGTTGCGAATGCCGCTGAAGTGGCGGAACAGGAACGGGCGCGTTGTTTTGACCGCGTCATGGCGGCGAGGATGCGGTGTGGACAGGGGCAACTCGCTTTGTGTGCACGGGAAGCGGAACGGATTCATGCGGATGCAGCTGCGGCTGAGGCAGATGCCGAAGGCGGAGGAAAGAAGGCGTCTGGATGTCTGGTGCAGCAACAGTTCATGAAGCAAGGCAAGTTTTCTGGTGAGGAGGAAGAGAAGAGGTTGTTGCAACAGGCAGAGTATGACTTGGCGTTGGCGAAAGTCGTGCACCAAGTCTATGTCAAGCGCTTGCAAGGACCTTAAAATGAATTAGAAATGAAGATGAAATGTCAAGTCGTATATGTTATGCGTTTACTAGAACAAAGCGTTGGCCAAAGAGTACTCTTATAAGGAATCGAAGGAAGGGGAGATGGACAACCAAGAAACACAAAACTCCGCTTACGCAAGCTGTTCATCGAGGGTGTAGGCCACCTGGAGACCGACTTTATGTGCGCCTGTACTGAAACTCCGAAGCTGCACCGCTTCAGCGTTCCGGACATGTCGTGCATCACTATCCACCCAATCTCTGGGTGTCGCTGCCGTCGGGTCTGTGTCAGAGGGCGTATAGACAAGGACGTTGAAAGTGGCACGCCCTTGAAGTTCTGGAAGAAAGGTGACTGAGGCGGTGATTTGACGAATGAGCGACTGAATCTCCTTTGTGATTTCAGCTTCGTCACGAGTTTGTGTTGGACTCGTGGCTCTTGGGGCAGAGGGCGCTGTCACGCCTGCGAGCAAGATGGGCATCGCTACAGGAGCAGGTGCTGCAACAATATCGACGTCAAACTGCCAGCGCTCAAGCGTCTTTGTCGTCTCTTTACTAACAATACACACGACGAGTTTGTTGATCTTGCCAACAGTCAGCCACTTGTGGAGTTGTCCCATAATCTTCTTGATGTATCGCCGTACATCGTCGTCTGTTGAAATGAGCATATTCAAGCCGTACTTTTTAACAACTTTAAAGTCTTCGGCCGGATAGAGGCCGCGTTGGTACAAGATTGTGTTGATGGCATATTCAAAGAATTCAGAGACAGTCTTGACGGAACCCTTGAGGGGCAGGGTAGAGTAAGTCGGCGCCTCTTGCGCAGGAGGGGGTATAGCTTCTGCCATGGAGCTCGGCCAAAGAACAAGAGCAGCAGCGTAGCTGGGGGTATGAGCTAGAGGATGCAAGCGTGTATATAGCTAAGTGATGTGGTTGTTGATGGTCGCGTCAAATTCAAATAAGAGATCGCGGTGCATGCACACTTCAAAGGAGGTTCACTACGAGAGCCATGAGTTCTCTCCTATGTTGTTGCTAGAAGTGAGCGCTGAGATGATGATGTTTTCCGATCCTGGAGATCTTTTGCTTGAATCACTGCTCGAAATATTGTGACTGCTTCTTGTCGGTGTCGGCTCTGGCCCCCGATCGAGTCGGCCGACATTACACGAGATGCCTCTTGCGGATGAGGCGGCATCGCTGTCTAGGTCGATACAAGATCAATTGAGCTGCGGAAACAGCTAGGGTAACTATAGTAGAGGTCTATCAAGCAGCCTAAAGTTCTTTGAGAGCATTTGACAGCTTCAATCAGTCGTTCATGGTAGTAGTTGTTTGGGTGCATGTGTGTGCCTCGGCCCCCTCTTGCCATCTCTCCCCGGAATCAGCTCGAGGATCAGAAAGAAGAGTCTCACAAGGCGAAGCTAGTCGAGGCTACACTATATATACCAACCATCCCCTTCCCTTACTTCCCTCCCTCCCATCATCCTCTCAAAGATGCCGTACTCCAAGATTGATCTCTCCGCTGAAAAGGCAGACCACCAAGCGCAGGTCCAGCAGCTCAACCAATGGTGGGCTTCCCCACGTTACGAGGGCATCACCCGCCCTTACTCCGCCGACGACATTGCATCGAAGCGCGGTTCGCTGCTCGCTCGTCAGGTCCCGGCTGCCAACAAGCTCTCGGAGAAGCTCTTCAAGCTGCTCGTTGAGCACGACAAGGTGAGTTTTCATCGGAAAGACGTAGAGCATCGCTTTGAGTGCTCGACCCCGCACCGGGGCCGACGCCTGCACATACTCATGCAAAGGCGTCCGTCACACAAGGGAAAACATAGCTGCTAACACAGCTTGACTAGGCCAAGACTTGCAGCCGCACGTTTGGTGCACTCGACCCGATTCATGTTGCCCAGATGGCCAAGTACGTTGACAGCATCTACGTCTCTGGATGGCAGTGCTCCTCGACCGCCTCGACCTCGAACGAGCCTGGTCCGGATATCGCCGATTACCCCATGGACACTGTCCCCAACAAGGTCGAGCACCTTTTTATGGCGCAACTCTTCCATGACCGCAAACAGCGCGAGGACCGATTCTCCAAGACTGAAGCTGAGCGTGCCAAGCTCAACTTTATCGACTTTTTGCGTCCCATCATTGCCGACGGTGACACCGGTCACGGTGGTTTGACGGCCGTCATGAAGTTGACCAAGATGATGATTGAGCGTGGTGCTGCCGGTATCCACTTTGAGGACCAAGCACCAGGAACCAAGAAGTGTGGTCACTTGGCTGGTAAGGTGCTTGTGCCGACGCAAGAGCACATTAACCGTCTCGTGGCTGCTCGCGCTATGGCTGATTTGCTCGGTGCCTCGACCGTCATTGTTGCCCGTACCGATGCCGAAGCGGCCACCTTCATCTCGACCAACATTGACCAGCGCGACCACAAGAACATTCTCGGTGTCACGACGCCAGGTCTCAAGCCGCTTGCTACACTCATGTACGAGGCTGAACTTGCCGGCAAGCGTGCCAGCCAGCTCGAAGAAATTGAAAACAACTGGATGGCTCAGGCCAAGATTATGCTCTTTGACGAGGCTGTCATTGCCACCATCAAGCGATCCGTCGTTTCGGGTCAAGACGCAGCTGTTGCCAAATACCTCGAGCAAACAAAGGGCAAGAGCAACACCGAGGCCCGTGCCGTGGCCCAAGCCATCACGGGTGTCGACATTTACTTTGACTGGGACAGCTGCCGATCGCGCGAAGGTTACTACCGTTACCAAGGTGGCACCCAAGCTTGCGTCGAGCGTGCCATTGCCTATGCGCCGTACGCCGAGTTGCTCTGGATGGAGACGAAGAATGCCGGTTACGAGCAGGCGCATGAGTTTGCTACGGGTGTCAAGGCTGTCTGGCCTAAACAGTGGCTTGCTTACAACCTCTCGCCTTCGTTCAACTGGTCAACCAACTTGCCCGCTGACAAGATTGCCACGTTTATCGAGGATATTGCCAAGCTTGGCTTTGTCTGGCAGTTCATCACGCTTGCTGGTCTCCACTCGTCTGCGTTGGGCATTGACACGTTTGCCGCTGGGTACGCCAAGCAAGGTATGAAGGCTTACGTCGAGATGATTCAAGAGCCGGAACGTGTGCACGGTGTTGAGGTCTTGACGCACCAGAAATGGTCGGGTGCCGAGTACATGGACCACCTCCAAGGTCTTGTCACGGGCGGTGTCAACTCAACCTCGGCGATGGGTGCTGGTGTGACTGAGTCACAGTTTGCCACGGACCCCAAGGCGAAGATCTAGAGCTAGACGTCTTAACAGGTTCAGTAGGTACCTAGGTAGTCATTTGCTTTTCTGTTGAAATGTAACTTGCATTTTGTTCATCTGAATCTTTGATGCTAAAGACGCGACGCGACCGGCGACAGAGACGACCAACACAATCTATAGCTAGGTTCCTATTTGCTGTAAATCAGATTGCAACTAGAGTCGCAGCATGCAGGCCTCCGCAATCTTGACTGAAGAACTATGTCAACTCGTCGAGACACCTCTCGAAGAGGATTTCCGTATGAGGATCAATCAACTCTCCCCGCTCCTTCCGCTGACACCCACAGATGAAGAATACCTGCAACTCCTGGCCGCGCTCGTGCCGCAATACTATCCCACAGCCGCTCACCTCGCCATCTGTGCCACGCTCATCGTTCATCCAACAACGCGTCAAGCTGTGCTCGAAGACGGCACCCTCGCCGCTATCCCAGAAAAAGAAGCACTCCTTGTGAAGCCTGCGCGCAAGGCACGTGGCAAGGGTAAAGCGGGTGATGGCCTAGCAGACGCGGCAGGCAACGGATCAGAATTCCCTGTCGGACGACCTTATCGACGTACCGCCCAGCTTGCTCAACGCGCACTACGTATCTTGCAACGCACACTTGAACGCCATGGACCGACGCCCTTTGCAGCCGCGCTGGGGTTTAGTGCCGTGGAAGTCTTGCAAGCGGCCGGCACGCGTCGTAAAGCGCGTAAAGCAGCGGGACCGCGCGATGCAGGTCGATACAATGAGCAGGCCTTGTTGATGCAAGGTGGGTTTGTCTTGGATCAAACAAGTCTACACCATGCAGCACAAAAACGCGACCGCTCCATGATGGAAGGCGGTGCTGCCAGTCTCATGGATCTACAATCAGACGAGGAATTGGACGCCGAGGGTAACAGCAGGACGATCGATGCTGATCTACAGACCGAGTTTGTGCTCGCTACCTCGGAATCCGTTTTTAACCAGTTTGACTCATTTTGGGCCTTGCTCAGGTGCAGCTTTTGCGTTGCGGCGCCCGAGATGGCGACGCGATGGCTTGGCCTGTGTGACGTGTTGATTTCAGTGCTTGAGCAAGACTTTGGACAACGCCAACGGGCTGCAGATGGCATGGCCTCACTCGGTGTGCATGGCACGTTGGATGCCGCTACAGAACTCGACTGTTCCTTCATTGCTGAATTCATCCGCTCAGGCGAAGGCGGCCACCCTTCCAAAATCGCAAAGGCAATCTTGATTGATTTCCGTTGCCCGTCCGAAGCTTGGCCGCAAGATCCCTGGCAGCCTACTCCGGTGGAGACCACAGCCAAACGTGGAACTTCGGGGTTGCGAACCGGTCGCGGTCGACGTGCAAAGGCTGCATCGGCCGTAGCGTGTGGCCTGGCACGAGAAGACGCATGCTTCTCAGATTTGATTGAACAGTCTGGCGCTGAGGCGACGTTTGATCGGCCCGACTCGGACACCGAGTCTGACAAGAAGGAGGACGATGGTCACGACCAAGACCTCGATTTGGACTCTGACGATCTGCTTTCACCGTCGAAGCCCAAGGTGAAAGCCAAGGCCAATTCCGAATCCGTGCAAGAACCATCACAAGGAACCGTCGTGCACAGCGAGCAAGACTCGGCTGCACTCTGGGGTCACGCTGCTTCGCTACCATTGCGCATTCGCCTCTTCCATCTCATTGCCGATGTCGCCGCCGCACTCTCAGCCGCTTCAGGTCGACGCACCTCATTTGGCCGTAAAGTCAGCAAGCTACTCCACTTCAACGCCGATGATTGGCTCCACTCGGTTGCTCAAGAATTGACAAGCCTATCGCTTGGCGGTACGGCCACGGGTCCCAAACATATCGGCCAATTGACGGCTTTCTTTGCTGCGTTCAACGACCATGCTCAGGCACAGTCTGACGAGGCACGCAAAATTGTCTTGCTCCAGCGCGGCGAACGATTGACTGCCCTAATGCTCGCGCATTGCAGTGTCCTTGCGCAACAGACCAGGCCTGACGAAAAGTTGCACGCGCCAAAACTACAGAATCTTTTCAAGGAAGGCGTCTACACACCTGCTGAGCGTACGGCATGTCTCATGGCAGCCAGACCGCAAAACACGTTTTCAGGACCGAGGATTGGCGACTACCATGCCGTTGGACGCATCGCCTTGTTTAAGACGCATCTCCTCTTGTTTGCAGCCCTTTTGAATCAAGCGATCCAATTTGGCTCGCTGCCAAAGGACGCAGACGAAGCTGCAGGACTTTTGAGCTTGACTGTCGACCGAATGGCACAGTACAAGGGGCAGCTTGTCAAGGAAATCGAACAGGATGTCAAGGAGGAGCTGAATTCAAGGAGCGGTCGCTCGACCCTGAAGCTGACGGCTCTCAGCGCCTACAAGCGTCGCGAGTTTCGCATTGTGGCGCAACAGTGCTTGGATGGACTAGCAGGTCTCTAACATGAGCCTTTGCGTGTATTAGGTATAGAAAAACGAAAAGCAAAGTATGCACATAAAAACACTCCGCCTCCTGCTTTGCCTCACTTCTTCGACAGTCCCGGGATGGCTAGCACGCCCGTCTTGAAGCAAAAGACGACGCAGCCCAAGAATCGAATCATTGACAAGATTGCCGTTGCCCAGAGGATGAAGCTAAAGTAGATGACCGTGCGTGAGCTCGTTGACGAAGCCATGCCGAGGTTGGTTTGAATGTCGGTCGAGGTGAATCCCAAGATCAAGGCCAAGTTGCTAAAGATCCAAGCAATAATCAAACGTGTTCGGAATGCCTTGTATCCATCTTCGAGGGAAGGCTTGCCAGCGGGTCCGGCAGGCTTCAGCGGCGCAAGAGCACGCTTGACGGTTGCTTCAAACGCGACATCAATCTCGCTCTGTTCACGCTCAATCTCATCCACGACGGCGGCACCTGCGTCCTTGGCGGCCGCCGCACTGTGTGATGCGACATCGGGTAGGGCGTCGGCCTTGTCACTGCCCTTTGTGCCCCAAGTCACGTCGTGCGTGTTGCAAAAGGAGTAAACGTTAAGGACGTTGATGTATGATGGCGCCAGGAGCAGGTATTGAGGGAACGAATGGAGCATATGCCAAGCGTCAAGGTACAGGAACGAAGCGAGAAAGTAAAGACCGAACGTCGAAGCCAGAGCAATGACGATGACACCTTGACCTCCAGGGACGAAGAACTCGCTGAAGAATTGTTTAGCGTTCTCGACGTGAAGGAGCGAGTTAATGGCAAGATAGAACGAGCAAAGGAGCAGGTACAATTGGCAGAAACCGAAGACTGCAAACGCGCTCGTGTAGGTGCCAACGCTTCCCTTGGGCCGGTTTCCGAGCGCGAGCAAGAAGGATAAGAGGAGAAAGGCAAGGTAGAGGTACTCCACTACCAAGTTGAACACATCTGTGGCACAGACACAGTTGACTGCCTTTTCCAAGAATGGATTGGCAATATTTTGACTAATTGCAGCGTTGAAGACGAGGTCAGGGCCCGTGACAAGATTGGTCGCCGTATCCCAGAGCAAAGTGCCGTTGCGTGCACCGAGTTGGATGGCATGGCACGTTAAGCAAGCAGCCTTGCCAAAGAAGGGGTTTTGCAAACTCGTCAGCTGAATGACGACGGAAAAAGTCAGCCACAGATTGGCAAGCGCAAACCAGGAAAAGATGGTGCAAAAGACATTGTAGAGGAGTTGAAGATGAAAGACGGCCATGCGCATCGGATTGTGTGCTGAACGATAAAGGCGTGGGAAATGCACCATGGCGTAGATACTCGCTGCAAACGAGCCATTGAGCCAACGTCGACGCTGCGAAATGAACTCTGCGACGCCTTCAGGTACATCCGTTTCTGCCTGCGATGCCTTGACATAGGTCAACTTCCATTTGGCACCGGCTTTCGCAACGAGCTCGAAACACAAAATTCGATCCTCGGCGAGAAACATGTTCTTCTTGAAGATGCCCATGCCATTGACGCCCTTTTCACCAAGCACAGCGGCCAGTGAGTGATCGCCACGGAAGTATTGGTCAAGCGGACGACCCTGAATAGCACGGTAGCGATAGGCAGAAAAGGCACCGGGCAAGACCGAAACATAGCCGAAGCTCGATTCGAGTGGCTTGTCGAGAATGTTGGACATTTTGTACTCAAAGTTCTGCGTGGCAACGAGAGGGTTGATGAGGTTCTTGCCACGCGCAAGCATAGCGTGGATCTCACCACAGGCGCCGCCAAGGTTTGGATCGTTGAAGAAGGCTTTCCAGAGATGGTAGATTGATTTTTTGCCAGGTTTGGTACCAGCATCGAGCAGGACGCAGACTTCAGGCTTGAGAATCTTACCAAAAGCGTTGAACAGCCATCGGTGCGAGTTAATCTTCTTCTCGTTGTCTTGCTTGAGACAAAAGATGAATTGTACGGGCGGCAGGGCATCTTCATCATTGGCGGCCGGCCTGACGAGATGGAGCTTCTCATTCACGGAGAGCTGGGTCGTGTACTCAAAGATGTGTGCAGTCGGCTTTTGACCATCAATCTTGCCCTTCATGATGTGATCTTGGTAGATACCAATGGTAGCAAGCAAGTCTAGCGTTTCCTTGTCACAGGGGTCGATGCCGTCAAACACAAGGCACACGACAATGTTTTGCCATGCTGGCGAGGTGCGGTTCCAAAAGTTGCTCTTCTTGTCGTTGCAAATGTCCTTGATGTTTTGCATGATACCGTGCAGTGTTCTAGCTGTCAAGACCTTGTCTTCATTGTAGTAGGTGACGGCGATGAGGAGTTCAGTGTTGCGCTCGTACATGGCCGGACGGAGGTTGTAGCCATTCTTTTGCGTAAAGTCATTCGGATCACATGTAGCACGCGTGTCTCATGTTAGCTTACGCTCCAGCAGTACCTACCTCATTCTTACAGCGTAGATGCGTAAACTCCTCTGAGCCGGATTCAGGGTCGCGGTACTTTTCCTGCACAGCATTTTGGATCGGCAAGGGAACCCTATTGTCAGCCAAGAACAAGAGGACGAGGCAGACTTACGGGTAGTCTGAGCAAAAGATGTTGCCATTGACGAGTTTGACTTTGCGCGTGTGTCCGCGACGGAGCGTCAGTTGGCGTCTCCTGAAGGCCTCCTCGGGGTCTGTCTCTGCCTGCGAACAGCCAGATGCACTGCGACCCTCATAGGCTTCCTTGTCAATAGCACCGAGGTAGCCGTAGCTGTCAGGCGCAGGTGATTTGGCGCCGACCGTGCGCTCTGCGTCCGAGTCGTAGTCTAGATGGCCGTGTGTGTCCTGCAAAGTGATGCCACGTCCGAGATCACCCATGTTGCCGTATCCTTGCTCTTCAACGTACTCTGCATCGTCTGCTGGTGCTCGGTAGCCAGTGTATGCGGATGTACCGAGCGGTTGGACGCCTGAGCGCATTGGAATGTAGGTTTCGTCTTCGTCATCAGACAGGTCGTGCTGTGTAATGGGCACTTCATCACGCTGATAGCCTTGATAGGCATACTTTGAGGGAGCGGACATCTGTACTATGGTCAATCTGCTGTCAAGATGTAATAGAAGGGTTGCTGAGTAGTCGAGGCTGATCACCTTCTTGGCTTGTGTAACGGTCGAATGATGCGCCAACGGCTTTCCTCCCATGTTTCTCTATTCGGCCAGGGTCGCACAAAAACAAACAAAGCCACACGCGGACATTTGGCAACGAGTCAGCAAAACTTTTGATATCTGTTAGACTTGACCCTCCCAACCCTGGTCGTAACCCTGGACGTAACCCTAGCGTCCAGCATCAGCCTAGAAGTCTGACAAAAACCAAAAGTTTCACCTAATATGGCGTTGACAGTGGAGCGCCGAACCATTGATGATTGTCAAAACCAGCATCTTGATTCCTGACCTTGCAAGTTGCATGTGACCCTACACGTAACCTGACGTTAGAACGAAATGGACATCTTATTTAATAACCGTCTTGCTCAGCAATGTCAGCTTGTTCCAACGCTCGTGTAAGCATACAATTCATAAATATCTGGCTAGTCAATGCTGCTTGTAAAAAGGCTGGAGCTTGAGCATCAACGCACCATAGGCATCGCATGCATCTCCTCATCTGCCACCTTTGTATACTCTGTCTGTGACAGAGCGCCTCGCAGTTGCGTCCACAAGCCAGCACCACGGAAGCCGCGGATTTGCGCCTGAGTATTCGCATCGACATCGCCAGCGGCTTGAAGCCACGCAGGTGCCTGCCAGTACTTGAGCAACAAGCTCGAACAAACGACACTGACGCTGGAGAAAGCCATGGCACCTGCTGCCACGATGGGATGCAGATGCAAGCCAAAAGGCAAGAAGAAGCCCATGGCAAATGGGATCGCAATCAAATTGTAGATGCAGGCCCAGAGCAAATTCAGCTTGATGCGGTTGAAAATGGCACCCGACAAGAGCAACGCGACAGGCACATCCAAAATGGCACCACGGCGCATCAAAACCATATCTGCCGCCTCAATCGCCACATCTGTGCCACTGCCAATCGCAATGCCAATATCCGCTGTCGCCAAGGCTGGCGAGTCGTTGATGCCATCGCCCACCATGGCCACCACACTGCCTTCCATCTGCATCGATCGAATCAGATCTTGCTTGCCGCCAGGTGCCACGCCAGCCCAAACTTGAGACGTATCAATGCCGACTTCGCGTGCAACACGCTGAGCACTCGCAAGCTGATCGCCCGTCACCATGCACACCTGCTTGCCCATCCGTTTGAGAGCAGCGACCGTTGCAACGGCGTCAGGTTTGACTTGGTCTGAGAGCCCGAGAAAGCCGGCGTACGTGCCATCGACAGCGACAAAGACACACGTTTGGCCTGCTTGCGTGCATTGCGTCAACGCGTCACTCGCTTCAGTCTGAATCGCATGCGCTTCAAGGTGCGCCATGTTGCCAATGAGGACTTGGAAGAGACGCCCATCAACCTGCACAGAGCACTGCACGCCGCGTCCCGAGACGGCTTCAAAGTCAGTCGTGCTAGAACCTATCAGCGCATGTTGCGGCAAATTGAGTACATCCTTCGCCTGTCGCACCAACGCCTGTCCTGTTGGATGTTCAGAATGCTGCTCTGCAGCACCCACCAGCGTCCACCACAGCTTCAATCGATCTGCCCATGCTCCAGAAGGTTCTTGTCGCTGGACAGTCATGAGACCGAGTGTCAGGGTCCCCGTCTTGTCAAACACAACGCGCGTCACTTGCGTCGCGCGTTCGAGCACGGCGCCGCCTTTGATGAGGACGCCCTGGGCAGCTGCCATTCCCGTACCGACCATGACGGCCGTGGGGGTGGCGAGACCTAATGCGCAGGGACACGCGACGACAATGACTGAAATGCAGAGTTTGAGACAAGTCATGACCTTGCCGCCGGGTCCTGCATGTTGAAAGATGGCAGGCGGCGATGTCAGCACATGGCTGAGCACCATCCATGCGAAAAAGGTCAAGAGGCCGAGTGCAATGACACACGGCACAAAGTACCCCGCCACCTGGTCTGAGAAGCGCTGAATGGGTGCTTTGGTCGTTTGCGCATCTTGGACGAGTTGCACGATTTGCGAAAGCTGCGTGTCTTTTCCTGTGCGTTCGACACGGAAATCAAGGCGACCACGGCCATTGACGGTGCCGGCAACGACAAGCGAGCCTGTCGTTTTAAGAAGCGGCTCGACTTCACCTGTAACCATGGATTCGTCCACGAAGGACTCGCCTGCAACGACGGTGCCGTCGGCAGGCACTTTGGCACCTGGTCGAAGCAAGACCACGTCGCCAATTTGAATGAGCTCTGTGGCAATGTCGCGTTCTTCTGCCTTTTCTCCAGACTTGGACACGTAGATTGTTGCTATCGACGGTGCAAGTGACATGAGCCGTGACAGGGCCGTCGAGGTGGCACCTTTTGCCTTGTTTTCGAGATATCGGCCAAAAGAGACAAACGTCAGCAGCATGCCGGCTGTGTCGAAAAAGGTGGCCGTACGACCTGGGTTCGCAGTGACGATCGACACAGTCATGGAGAGCACGGAGAAGGCAACTGATGCTGTGACGCCTAGGACAATGAGCACATCCATCGTCGCAGAGCCGTGCTTGAGACTCTTGAATGCAGACTGAAAGAAGCGTCGGGCGGCACCGGGTAACAACACGAGTGTCAACAAGAGACTGATGATATCGACCCATTGTAAGCCAGGTAGAAGCACATAGGAGCCATGTGCCGGCTGCCAAACGAAGGGCAGAATTTTGTTGATGGCAAAAAGGGGCGAGGCAACGGCGCAGCACTGGATCCAATGCCGGCGCCACTCGGCCGTTTCTCGCGTCCGCGCGAGACTCTCGAGCTGTGCATTGTCATCGACCCCTTCGGCCAACAAGGCATCAAAGCCAAGTGCCTCGACGGCATCCACCAAGTCACGCAGTCCCACCTGACGCGGCAGATAGGAAATGCGTGCTTCCTCAAGTTGCAAGTTGACAGCCACCTCGAGCACGCCCTCTTGACTCGTCAGGCCACGCTCAATCTTGTTGACGCAAGACGCACACGTCATGCCATAAATCTTGACCACCACCGTCTCTTGCGCATTTGCCGGTCGAGCCCCTGCCGCATCTGCAAACGCCCTCACTGAGGAGATCACCTGTGCATCGAATCCACAATTCTCAATCCGTTCCGCCATGGCCTCTGCCGTCACCTGCCGCGCATCATGCGTCACACTTGCACGTTCGCTCATCAAGCTCACGGTGAATGTCTTGAGGCCCGGAATCTTGTCGGGCGTAAGTTGTGATTCAATCGCTGCGGTGCAAGAGCCACACGTCATGCCCTGAATCGCAATGACGGTTGTGGTCAGCGTTGCGGCTTCAAGGGGCTGTTGCGCAACCATAGGCTCCTTTTGCTCTGGCTGTCCAGCCAACAGCGGCGCTGTATCAGGTCCTTCGCTTGCTTCGATCGCTTCAGGCTTTGTTGTGTCGAACCCGGCATCTTCCACTGCTTCGACGAGTGCATCGCGCGTGATGACGGCGGCGTCATAGGCAATCGTGACGTTGTGGTTTGTAAGAGAAGCTTCACAGTATTGTACACCCTGTAGCACACCTAGAGCGCGCTCAACGGCGCCTGTACAGCTGGAACAGGTCATGCCTTGAAGTTAGTTCATTGACCTCGTGGCGCATGCGACTATCGTTACCGTAACAAGGGATGACTGCTGTGCTCGCCATGATGGATGGTCAATGACGGTAGAGAGGATCGCTAGAGAGCAATCGTCGGGCTCCTGATCTCGTTACAAAGCAGGCAGCGCTCGATGGCCAAAAGAGTGATCCGCCGGCAACCTGAAACGCGCCGAATCACGGGGTCGTAGAGAATAGGTCGCGCTTTGTCAATAGATGCGACGGTCGCTAGGTTTGAGGTGACGACCAAGGCGGCTAGGTCGTGTGCGTACTGTGCAGGTCCTCGGTACCTATCGAGGGTTGTGTCTCTTCTCTGTGCTGCGAGTGGAGATGAACCACGACAAGGACTCGCCACATGTACAAGCAATAATCAAAGGAGATGATAAGTTGATAACCATGGAAAGCTTTTCTACGATGATGATCCAATATCTAGTATCGGTTGAGGGACATGTCTGCACGGATACGGTTGTAGTCCAAAAGACCCTCAATCCGACCCACAGCACTCACGGCGATCTCAGCATCCCAAATCTTTGCCTTGGCAACAGCCTTGACGTCTGCAGCCGTGATCTTGGCCAGGTGCTGGTCACACTCAAACGGCGACATACGACGACCTGTCGTGGCAATTTGACGACCAATGTCTTCAGCCACCTGCGTCGTGCCATCCAAGCCGAGCAAGAGTGACGCCTTGAGCTGAGCCTTGGCGCGTTCCACCTCAGCTTCCGTCACGGCAATCGAAAGCCGCGACCATTCCTTGAGCGTAAAATGCACTAAGTCATCCAACTGCTCGACATTCTCCGAGACGAGGTAGATACCCCAAAGTCCCGTATCGCTGTACGAGGTTGAGAAACTCATAAACGAGTTGGCCAACTTGTTGCTGTGGACAATCGTACTGAGTTTGGATCCCAAGTGCGGCGCTGATCCCAAGGCACGGTCATAGTTGCCAATGATGGCCTGGCAGACGAGCATAGGCCAGTAGTCCGGGTCATTCCAGGCACAACCTTCGACGGCAATGGCAATATTGGCCGTTGACATGGTGTCATCACGCAACCTGACCTCTGAGCCAATGAACTGAGGCTTCTCGCCACGCGGAGAGCCAATAGCGTTGCTCGTACCCGACGAAGGGATCGAGCCAAAGTGTTGCTCAGCCAACTTGACGAGCTCGGCATGCGGGACACCACCAGCACCGACAAGGACCATGCGGTCAGCGGTATAGTTGGTCTTGATGTAGTCTGACAAATCCTGCTTGCCAATCGACTGAATGTTCTCCTTGGGTCCCAGGATGGTACGACCGAGTGGGTGACCTTGGTAGGCACACGCATGCAAATGGTCAAACACGACTTCCTCCGTCTGTTTGTCCACCTCTTCCTGCTCACGCAAAATGACATCGCGTTCGCGCTCAATGGCAGAAGCCTCGAGTTTGGAGTTTTGCAAAATATCAGCCAAGACATCGACCGTCTTGGCGGCATCAGCCTTGAAGGACTTTGCGTAGTAGACAGTTTGCTCGCGCGAGGTATAGGCATTCAAATGAGCGCCCATGTTTTCAATCTCGAGCTCGAGATCCTTTTGAGAGCGCTTGCCGGTACCCTATGTTGCTCGTTAGCCTCTGCTATCCCTTTTGGATGTTGATGAATGAACATACCTTGAAGGCGAGGTGCTCCAAGAAGTGAGCCGATCCATTCGACCGTTCCGTCTCGGCGCGTGAACCTGCATCGATCCAAACACCGACTGTAGCAGTCTGTGCCGAAGGGGCATGCTCTGTTGCAATCGTAAAGCCGTTTGCAAGGGTCGTGGTCTCGGTCTTTTGCTGGGGGACCTGGGAAGCCAAAGCACGGCGCAAGCTAGGTGTTATCCTTGTTACGAGGCGAGGTGCCTGTCGCAGGAGACGGGCCGAGAGCATCTTTATAAGGTTCTTTCTGCTATCTTCTCACTTTTGCTTGCTGATTCACTGACTCGCTCGCTCTGTCGTGGTCGTTCTCTCTCTGTGCTGGGTTATTGTACCCTAACCCCAGTTTCCCAATGTTCCCTCCCCCGGGTTCCCTCGGAGCAGCAGCAGCCAAACCAGGGAAGGGAGAGAGAGAGAGACAGATCGTAAGCAGAAACACCCTAGCAGAACCTGTCTAGAGAAAGAGAGAACAAGATGAGCGCACTCAGATCATCAGCAATGCAAGCAGCAGCATTCAGGCAATGCACACGCTCACCTCTCATGCAGCGTGCCATGCAAATCCACACAAGTAAGTGCCAGTCCCGACAGCATGATGCGTGACTATCGAGACAAGAGCAACCGTTCTTCGAATGGCGCGGGGTATCGCCTGGTTCTCGATGCTTGCGCAGCGCTATGTAGAGCTATGAAGGCGCAACAGAGACTAACATGCTTCTTTAGCGCGTCCTAACCGGATCGGACCTGCTGGACCTCAAGTCATCCGCGGCACCGTCAACGACCCCGTCACCTTCCCGGAACCCAGTGCGTGCCTTCTTCATGTAACGTCCTTGGCACATCATACTAACGATCGCTAGACAAGGCACACGGCTCCTACCACTGGGCATTCGAACGCGGTCTTTCTGTCGCACTCATTCCCCTCACGATCGCGCCATTCGCTGCTGGATCCCTCAACCCCGTCACCGATGCCCTGCTCGTCTCAACCCTCATTATCCACTCCCACATTGGATTTGATGCTTGTATTACCGACTACATCCCCACACGCAAGTATGGTACCGCTGTCAGCTCTGGTGCCAAGTGGTTGCTGAGGTTGGCGACTGGTACCGTGCTCGTTGGCTTTTACGAGTTTGAGACAAACGATGTGGGTTTGACGGAGGCGGTCAAGCGTATCTGGAAGGCGTAGACCAGGAGCGACCCCTGTCAAGGAATTTGTCTGTCGGATAGGTATACAGCTTACATAGTTATCGATGCATGGACCCAATGGCTGATCGCTTCAGATGAACGTGACAAAGGACGGTTTCGTGAGGTCTGCGTGCGTCAAGACAGCCACTTGCTTCAGGCTGCCCGTCTCGCGTGTGCGTTCATAGACCTTGACGACGCCAGGAAACTTGAAGACAACCGCCAGGTAGCGCTGCTCCTGGTCGTTGGACAGGGCAATGCACCACGGCTCTCTCAGCTCGGTATTCACCACACTCTTGCTCGAAACGTCCAACGTGCCGTCAGCCTTCAAAGCCATCCCAATCACCGTGTCTGCGTCTTGCTCACCAGGAATGTATCGCACGGACGCATAGAGATGCTTGCCGTCCTTGGAAATGACAATCTCAGCAGAGGAAGGCGGTTGCGGGAATCGTCCCATATTCCGACCTTCCTGATCTGCATCGATGAGCTTGACGGTCTGAATCGCTGTCCAGGATCCGCCTTCTTTGTGCCTGTAGATGACAATCTCGTTCGACAGCTCACAAATGACATAGAGAAGATCCTGCAGGGTTAGCTCACGAAGAGGTTGTTGCTGGCGACAAACCCGATGGAGCAGATTGAAGGCGACGTGACGCGGTCCTTGGCCAGGCTTGAGCTTGATGACATCTTCGTCCTTTAATTTGCCTTGCCCGTCCAGTGTGTATTGATGAACGGCATCGCCACCCAGATCGACTGCTATTCAATGTGAGCTTGGACCATAGACGCAGCTTGACGGAAGTATACCATAGATGTATTCATGCCATGCATCTCCCACGATCTGATGCACATGCGATTGTGTCTGTCGTCCAGGAAACGGACCACGCCCCTGCATCTGTCGCGAATCCGTCCGATGACCCTTTGCATCCATCACATCCGCCGAACCACCGCCATAGTTGGCAGCCAGGTAAAATGACTGTCCGCCACGCTCAACAATACTACAATGCGCTGTACCAGCTGAACTGGCCTGACCCGTCCAAACGGGATTTGCTTGCCATGTGGCTGAATTGGCATGAGGCGCTGGATGCGATGCCAAGTTGGCAAGTTTGAAAAGACTCAGCGCGCCGACAGACAAGGCATCATCTTCAGTCGTTGTCAAGACGTCGAGCGTGTCTCGCTGGACGGCAAGCCAAGTGGGTTTACGGTCCTGAATGGAAGCAGCGAGTGTCAAGTTAGCATGCACAGGGTCAAACGTGAGCTTGTGGAAGGCTTGACTGCCTGTGCCGATGAGCAGATTCAAGACCATGGATTAGACAGTACAGCGAGATGGGAGAGCAGATCTAGGAAGCAGCAGTAACGTGGGCCTTTAAGAGCAATCAAGCAGGCTTTCATGGGTGTGCTGGGGTTGGTGTTTGTTCCCTGTGTGTTTATTGTCCTCGGGCAACATCAAATATCAATGGATTACACTTGTAAACTAGTACTTGTGACAGTGACCCTGACCCAGCCCTGGAGCGCACCATTGCAAGGATGATCCATATGAGCCATGGACACGCACCTACAGGGAAATACAAATAACAACAGAGCTATAGAAACAATCAAAAACCAATGCAGTCGCAGTCGCTCTCTCTTCCGTCCATCCATAAAAATCCTCCCCGTCTTCCGAAACGAAACCTAGGAAGCTTACATGTAAAACGCGCCACTCTCATGCTCAATTGTCGGCGTAATGGTTGCAATGAACTTGAGAAAGATGACGAGGTATTGATCCACCCGGATCCCATCCTCTAGCGCTGCTGTTTGATCGTCTTCTGCTGAGGCGGGAGCAGGCTGACCTTGTCGCTCTTTACGCTGTTTTGTCAAAGCTTGCTGATTCGCTCGCTCGATAAACACCTTCATGACACTCGAGTGCTTGCAAGGGTGGACACTCGCCATTTGCAATCCACGCGCCGAATGTGGGAATGTCTCCATCGTTACCGTCTTGCCGACATGATCGCCACTGATATCTTGCCAGACTTCTGCTACCGATAGCGGTGTACCCCTCTCAGACCACCCAAAAAGCCACATCCGCGGCGTCCGGTAGTACTTGTCATAGGTAATATAGAGGTCATAGGTCCGTGTCGAGACCACTTGACTCGGTCGAACGGCGTGCGGGTCGTCTTCTTCGTCTGGCATGGCGAAATCGTCCAGATCCGGTAGCGCATCGAGTGGCGTGTCTTTATAATCGCGCGCTGGTACTGCTGAAGGTGCAGAAACTGTAGCCCCTGGTTGTAGCGAGAGATCGCCAATTTCTGGGACGTCTGCGGCTTCTTGCGCAGCACCGGCGCTGAATGTATTGACAAACCCATCTTCCGTATCTTCCTCTTCCTGTGTATCGCTCAAGAGCGCCGCCGCTCGACTCGCACAAGCCACATTGTGCGTCAAGAGATATTGCTTATCCTTTGGCAAGAAATCACGTAGCCCCTTTTCGTCAGAGGCAGTTTGCCAGGACCAAGTGGGGAATTGATGGACGAGGTAGTCGCCTGCCAAGACAAATGCTTCTGGTGAGAGTTGGCCGGTTTCTTTAAAGTCGGATTTGGCAGAGACGGGTGTCAGATGTTCGCGCCAGTTGCGAAGACTTGAGATCATGCTTGCGCCTTTGCTTATACTGAAGAGCGCGATGTCTTGCTAGCGTAGAGCCTTCAATGAGGAGGATATGATGAAAGTGCGCGTCGATTGAAATCACAAAAACACATACTTGGAAAGACAACGACAACAAGAGTAATCTTACTAGTCCTTGAAGAAGGAGAAGGCTAAAGCGCTCGGTGGCTACTTGACTGCACCTGCAGAGACCCACCATGGTACAGCTACTAGATGATGAAGCAAAGCTGCAGCGTGTTGCAAGCCTGCAGACGCTCGTCAAGGACTGTGCTGCCGGGCAATTGCCTATGGAAGAGGCAGCCGCAGTGCTGCAACAGCTCGAGGCGGATGCAGGTGAACATGCAGAGCAAGGCGAGACCTATGATTTGCTTCTTGATGCGCTCTGGCTTGCGACGGCGATAGACGCTCATGTGGGTGTACCACAAGACGAAGCAGCGCAAGAGGAAGCTAGCGAACGGCTCACGCGACTGGGCGCCCTCATCCAGTATCTTCATGTCAGTAACCCTCCCAATCTCCCCTGCCGGGCCGGACTTTTCAATCATCTTAATGCGACCACTTGGCTGCCGAGAGACGAAAGAATCGGTCCCGATGGCTCTGTGCTTTGAAAGTTCAAATGGCTAAAACAATTCTGCATAAAGACAAACGGGCTTCTCGAAAAGGACACCCTCTATGAACGTATCGATCCGGCTCTGCAACAAAGCGCAGGCCTTATTGAAGACGCACAAAAGGCGTATGGCAAGCGGGAAGTCAAGTTTCGCACCGGTCTCCTGTACAAGCAACAAAAATTCAATCTATTGAGGGAAGAGAACGAAGGCTACAGCAAGCTTGTCGCCGAGTTTGACGCCTTTGTGACCGCTACCGGCAACGAACCCGATCGAGCGCGTGCACAACGACTCATGGCCAACATCCAATCCCTCATTGGCTTTTTTGACTTGGACCCTAATCGCATTTTAGACATCTTGGCCGACCTAGCAGCAACACGCCTTGCCAGCCATTGGCGCTTTTTACTCGCCTTCTTCAAAAACTCGCCGTGGTTCTTGCATGACCAGCAAGCCGTTCAGCCCTGTTCCTGTTCAGCCGATCTCAGTGGGCGCACAGGCAACGCTAACGCCGCACAAATTATGGGCTTCAAGTTTGCCGGATTGACGGTCGATGATGACGTGCAAGGACTGATGCTGCTCATGGCACTCTGGATCAAAGAAGGCATGCTTAAGCTGACAGATTTATGGCCGCACTTGTCACCTGATGAGACACAATTCGCAGAAGGCAAGCGCGCGTATCGCGATCATCTCGACAATGAAAAGGACAAGGCCCGCGGCGGCAATATGCTTGCGGTAAGTATTTGAAGGCTTTTCGAAGGGCAGTGCTGACTATAGATGGCCGGATCCCTTGCAGATGACGACGACGTTGCCCCGACTGTGGCCAAACCCGTAGCCGAGGCCATGCAGATTGACACACCCGCCGAACCTGTCAAGCCAGTCGAGCACAGACAGCGACTGGTGCATGCCTTGATTGCGGTGGGTGCGATTCCAGAAGTCATGCTTCTCCTTTCAGAGTATCCCTTCCTGCTTGGTCTTTACCCCGCCATGGCACAGTCCTTCTGCATTTTGGTCGAGCACGTCATGGAACCACTCACACAACAGCTCCGACCGCAAGAACGTTATGATGCAGATACCTTGGTGAGTCTCCATCAAGCAAAGGCCATTTCTAGCGACGTCAAGTACCGTGACTCGAAATTGATACGACCACAGCCTGCACGCATACTGCCTGTGCTCGATCCAAATCCGACGATGAGCACACCTCAAGTCGTCGAGCGCTTCTTTTACGACCAGACGGGGTCACAGGTGCTCGCTTGTGATGATGTCGCTCAGTTTGGTGAAGTCGTGATGCCATACTTACGCATCGCGGGTGTACACCTCCATCGAAAAGCCAAGCTTCTTTCCAACATTGCTCAAATTGGCGCTGCTGATCTAGCCCAGAGCCCGGTGCGGCATGATTTCTGGTTGACGGTCCTGCGCTCGACCTTGCTGCCAGCTTTGTCCCTTCTCGAGACGAATCCGGCTATTGTCAACGACATTCACCAGCTGGTGGCGTGCTACGATCGCGAACAACGCTATTCACTTTATGGCGAATGGCATACCTCGCTATACAAGACCGTGCCTGAATTGCGCGTCCAGCTCATCAAGACTGAAAAGGAGACAAAAGGTACACTGAGACGCATCTCAAAGACCAATGTCAAGGAATTTGGTCGTCTGCTCGCCAAGTCTTCGCATTCTAACCCTTGCGTTGTCCTGTCTATTGCCCTCAACCAGATTGAATCATACGACAATCTCGTCGAAGTCGTCATTGAAGCGAGCCGCTATTTTACCTATTTAACCTTTGACGTGCTGGCTTACATTCTCTTGACCCTTCTTTCCAACAATGTCAAGCGGCGGCTCAAGGAAGACGGCACGAGTGTCGCCCATTGGCTACAGAGCTTGTCTTCATTCACAGCCAAAATCTACAAGCGCTACAGCCATCTCGACCCGGCACCGATCGTAGACTACGTCGCCAAGCAACTCAAGGTGGATAACGCATTCGACCTCATTATCTTGCAAGACCTCATCACGGAGATGGGCGGCGTGCGACCCAATGCAGACTTGTCGGAAGAGCAACTTTTGGGATGCAGTGGCGGACCGTTGCTCAAGGCCGAGGCACTCTCACTCATCAATGAGCGTGTCGATGTCACAGCAACGACGGCAACCCGACTTTTGCAGGCACTCGAAGTCACAGGCCTGACTATTCCATTTGCGCTTATGATTGGGTACCAGCGCGGCTGTAGCGTCTATCGCGTTCAAGAGGCAGCATCGCTCGTCAAGCTGCTTGCCAATCTGCAAGATACCTGCCATTCCATTCTCGTGCAATATCTTGATCTGCTTTCGGTCTACCTGGGCGGAAAGCTTGACAAGGACAGTTTGCCCAGTGTATCAGATATGGTCTCTTACGCCAAGCTGCAACCGGTCGTCGCCTTCATGATTGCAAGACCTGGCGTCCAGGCAGCCGTCCGGGCGTACAACGTCGCTCGCAGCGTCGAGCGAAAATCACAGTCAAAACTTACTGCGGAGAAGCAGGAGAATGATGCTCAGACAGCAGCCATGGCTTCCCCGGAGAACCTTTCCTCCATGGATGTTGTCGGGACGCAACAAAGTGCTGAAACGCAAGATGTCGAAATGAAGGACGAGGAAGCCGTTGCTACACAAGTGGAGACGGTTGCCGAGCCAATCGTGGCTGAGACGCCTTCCGATGTCGTCCCACACCCTGTCTTCAAGCAATTTGCATCCGGCATTCACGATATTCTCCCGGAAGAGACGTGGCAGACACTCTCGATCGATCTCTATACTACCTTTTGGCTCCTCGACTTGTACGATCTTAGTGTTCCTGTTGAACGCTACGCCAAGGAGATCAAGGCCATACGCAACCCAGTCAAGGAGATTGTCGACCCGGATCAGCCGAATCCGTTCGCGCCGCGCAAGAGAGAAGTCGATCAGAAGCGTTCCGACGAGCTTGTTGGCAACCTTCAAGCAGAGATGAAGGCGCAAATGCAAAACAACGATTACATTGTCAGCCAGCTGACCAAGGAGACTCATCAATGGTACACCGCCACGAGCGATGAAGAGACCTCTGCGCTACGCTCCCATCAATTTGTTCAGCACTGTCTCCTGCCACGACCGTTGGTCTCGCCAAATGATGCAGTCTACTGCGCCCGCTTCATTGCGTTCCTTCATCGCGCTGATATTGCCCACTTTTCTCTCTTGCACGTCTATGAGGAGCTATTCGGGTCTCACCTCACCACATCGGTCTTCACGGCAACCGAGCGCGAAGCCGAGAATCTCGGCAAGTTCCTGGGCGAAACACTCAAGGCGCTCAACAAGCTCGAGGCCTCCGAGTCGGCTTATGACCTGGCACCTTTGTCTGTTCTAGAGCAAGATATCGAGACCGGCAAACCGAAGCGACTCAGCTTTGACGATTTCAAGAGCACCTGGTACAAATTCCATCGATCCCTATGGACCTGCGTCAAACACTGCTTGAGCTCAAAGGAGTATATGCAAATCCGCAATATTCTCATTGTGCTGGAAAAGATGAGTGCAGCTTATCCTCACTTCCAGTGGGTTGGTGGGAACATTGCGCGCGAGGTCGACCGCCTCATTGCCAACGAGCGACGCGAAGACCTCAAGATTCGGGCACTCGGCTACAAAGCAATTCTCAAGCGGCAACAAATACGCTGGGTTGAAGTACCAGGCAAACAAGGTGCTCGTACGGAGGAGGCAACAAAGCAGAGCACGCCGGTAACGTCACCATCGCAGCTCAAGGCAAGCAGCGCGCCGTTCGTGCCAAAGGCAATGACACCGCTTCAAGCTCAGGAAGCACCCAAAAGTCCTGCTGCTGAGCGTGTCAAGGAAGCGGCTGCCACCATTGTCGAACCTCTGCGACCGTCTCGGGAAGGTGAATCGCCCACTTCTCCCAAAGGGCAAGTACCCTCCTCGCCGCGCGACATCAATGCTCAGCGCGCCAGCCGAACAGATCGATTGCGCGAACAGACTGAGACGGGCAGTTCACGTGGCAGCTCGCGTGCCACGTCGCCGCGTCGAGGCGATACGACTTCATCAGACCGTCCGCGGGAGCAGCAGGATCGTCGAGGTGAGCGAGACCGGCCCAGGTCAGAGCGTGATCCACTGCGTCCGGACCTACGAACATCACGCGACGAGCGACGTAGTATGCCACCGCCTGCTGGTGAACTGGAGCCTGGTCGACTCAATGGTCCACCGGTCCGATCTGGACGACCCGAACGACCCAGGGGTGACGATCGGCTATCGCGGGACTGGCGCTTGCCAAACCCTGAAGCTCAAGAAGACGATAGACGCCCGAGACAACGGCGTGAGCCAGTGGCGGGCGGGGAAGGCGAATATGTGCGCGAACGCGATAGTACACGGAGTAATGCCGGCAGAAGAGACGGTCGCGATCGTCCGTCAAGTCGCGACGGCCCAGCTTCTTCAGATGAGCCGCGCCGCAATGATCGTGAAATTACAGGCAGTGAAAAATCACGTGGTGCTCGCGAGTCAAATGGTCAAGACGATGCTCGTCGCGGTGGGCGCGAGACGCAAGAAAGCGCTGCGGAGCCTCGTCGTGCTGGACGGGGTGGTCGGCCCTTGTCGGCAGATCAGCCAGAAGCTCGCCGTGGAGCTCAACCAGGACGATCGGAGTCAGGCGACACTCGTCGTTCGGCGCGTGATGCGCTTCCGCCTCAGGAGGAGCAGCGTCGAGGTGATCGTGGTAACCGTGGTGAACGCATCCGCGCTGAACCGGCTCAATCAGGGCGTCGTGAGGAATCTCGAAAAGATCGTCCGGCAACTAGCTCCAATGGACCACCAAGCGGGCCGCGTGGCACTTCCGATTCACGGACTACGGCGCCTACGACGATGCGGGAGAATGGCAAGACCTATTCTGTCGCCGTCTCTGTCAAGTCGGAAGAGCCAGCAGAGGTCAAGCAACCAGTCTATCGCGAGGCTCAGAGTCTCCGTGAGCGGCCGATAGAGAGCACATCGCGAATCGATACACAGAAAGATGATGCACCAACGAAACCGAAACAAGAAGCTTCTGCTAACAACTCGGGCTCAAAGGCTGATGCTGCCGGTCCCTATGTCCATCCCTCTCGACTGGCATCCCCTGATGCGCCCAGAACAAGCACGACTGAGCGGCGCCAGGTGAGTGCTGCAGGCAGCGATGGCCATGCCGTCCATCCATCTCGACTCGAAGGAGCCAGCCGCGAGCGGGCCAGTTCCATTCGTGGCAGAGGAGGCGAGCAACGAGAGCGTGCTATTAGAGAACGTGAACCTGCAGAACGCGATATTCGGCGCGATGGGCGTCAAGGCGAGCGACCGCGTCGACTTTCAAATGATGGAGCTCCAGGTCGGCCAGGAGCTGGACGAATGCCAGAGAGACGCAAGGGAGGTCCAGATGATGCAGGACGCCACCGCAGCCCTCAGCGCAGTGGCAAGCGCAATTCTGGTTATGAGCAGGATGGTCGTGCACGAGACCAGAAGCGGCAGCGTCACTGAGATGTAGCTGCTCTCTGTACCGACCTAGGTATGTATGTTAATGATGAATTAGTGACTGTTTGCTTTATCGACGTCCATCTCGACCACGCAGATACCTAGCTACCGTACTTGTACTTGTAGAACGTGTCGTCGGCTTGATCGAGAGCAGATCAACAAGAAACATGGCAGGTCCTCATCTCTGGCTTCGTGATGAAGTCAAGCCAATGGAACATCGCTCTGCTTTGACACCGACCACTGCCAAGAAGCTCATCGATGCTGGCTTCCAAATCACAGTCGAAAAGTCGAAGCCCGATGTGCGCATCTTTGCCGACAGCGAATTTGAGTCGATTGAAGGAGTCAAGATGGCTGAGACGGGCAGTTGGGTCGATGCACCGACACATGCGTTTGTGATTGGACTCAAGGAATTGCCCGAGGACACCTTCCCCCTCAAGCACAGGCACATTCAATTCGCCCACTGCTTCAAGCGTCAAGGCGGCTGGAAGGACGTGTTGAAGCGCTTCCCCGAGGGCAAGGGCACGCTCTATGATCTCGAGTTCTTAGAGGACGACAACGGCCGTCGTGTCGCTGCATTCGGCTATCACGCCGGATACGCTGGTGCTGCGCTCGCTGTCGAAGTCTGGGCGCATCAGATTCTTCATCCCGGAAAAGAGTTTCCTGGTGTTCATCACTACGACAACGAGCAGCTTCTCATCGAACACGTTCGTGGAGTGATGCAGCAGGCGATGCAGAAGCAAGGCGGCGACAAGTACCCGCAAATCCTCGTCATTGGTGCATTGGGTCGATGTGGATCAGGCGCCGTGGCTCTAGCACGCCACATTGGTCTGCCAGAGGACAACATTGTCAAGTGGGACATGGCGGAAACCAAGGCTGGCGGGCCCTTCAAGGAAATCATCGAGTCAGACATCTTTGTCAACTGCATCTATTTGAAGGACGCCATTGCACCCTTTGTGGACTTGGACGGGCTCAACAGCGGTGGCAGGCGATTGAGGGTGGTCTGCGATGTGTCTTGCGATACAACCAACCCCAACAACCCAATCCCGATTTACTCAGAGTACTCTTACTTTTCAAAGCCGACTGTGCCAGTCAAGGGTGTTACCAAGGGCGAACAGGTGGATGTGATTGCAATTGACCATCTCCCTTCGCTTTTGCCTCGCGAGGCGAGTGAAAGCTTCAGTGGCCTGCTGCTACCCAGTTTGATGCAGCTCAAGAAGGTGGACGAGGAACCAGTCTGGACACGCGCCAAGGATCTTTTCGACCACTGGGTGGCACAGCTTTAAGAACAGCGATAGGGTTTTATATGCAACTGTATAATCTACTATGCTAGCCATGCTTCACCTCATCAAAACATGCGCGGCGAGATGCCCATCGCCATCAACTCCTGGAACAGCAACTTGGCTGCATATGGAATATGCACCTGCGAGATTTTGGTCGTGTTGCGACAACTGCGGCACTCGAATTGGTTTTTTTTGATTTGCGCAATCGCCTGCAAGCCGCACAGGTCGCACACATGGAGTCGGTAGGCATCTGAGGCATCAAACAGACGCTCCTTGAGGAAGCCTGCCACACCGTGCGAAATCATGCAATCACGCTCCATCTCACCGAAACGCAAACCACCGTCACGCGAACGACCCTCAACAGGCTGACGCGTCAAGATTTGTACAGGACCGCGTGCGCGCGCGTGAATCTTGTCGTCGACAAGATGCTTGAGACGCTGATAGTAGGTGGGTCCCAAGAACACCTGCGCCACGAGTTTCTTGCCCGTGTGACCATTGTACATGACTTCAAAGCCACGCGAGTGGTAGCCGGCCTCGCGCAAGTTGGCCGAGACGGCCTCGACAGTGACATCAGTGAATGGCGTCGCATCGCCTTCGAATCCGGCGAGCGAGCCGACTTTGGAAAGCTGACACTCGACTAAATGCGCTACCGTCATTCGAGAAGGAATAGCGTGCGGATTGATGATGAGGTCCGGCACCGTTCCCTCGGAGGTAAAGGGCATGTCTTCGTTTCTGTAGGTGACACCGATCGTACCCTTTTGACCGTGTCGCGAAGCAAACTTGTCACCAATTTGCGGCACCTTGGTTGCTCGAATACGTACCTTGACGAATTTAAGATTGTCGGCATTGGTCGAGACCATGACTTGATCCACGATACCGTTCTCGGTCGATCGCAAAGGTGTTGAGACATCGCGCATCGTGTGGTTAGCTGTACGCGCGCCCATTTCTGTCTCGGCGGCAGACTTGTCGAGCGGTGCAACCTTGCCAATGATGATATCTTCACCAGAAATGCGGGTGCCGGGTGCACAGAGACCGTCTTCCTCGAGCTTGTCATAGGTTCCGCGCTTCATACGCAAGACTGCCTGTCTTGTCGGCTTCTCAAAGCGCTCAAACTCATTCATGCTGAGTTTTTGCTCTTGATCCTGGTAGACTCGGTAAAACATACTCCTAAACAGGCCGCGGTCGATCGACGACTGGTTCATAATCATGGAATCTTCCTGATTGTAGCCAGAGTAACAGAGAATGGCAACGATAGCATTTTGTCCGGCCGGCAATTCGCGGAATTTAAGATACTCCATAGATCGCGTCGTGGCGAGCGGCTTTTGTGGGTAGTACAGAATATTCGCCATCGTATCCATGCGCACCTGGTAATTCGTCAAAAAGACACCCATCGCTTGCTTGCCCATGGCTGACTGATAGGTGTTTCGCGGCGACTGGTTATGATCAGGGAAGGGAATGATCGAGGCGCAAATACCCAAAATCATACTCGGGTGAATCTCGCAATGGGTCCAGAGATGTTGTGCCTTGTTGACGGCCGGCCGGAGTCGTTTGGCAGCTTGTTGCGCATCGCTCAACTCTTCCGAGGCTGGCTCAAAGCCAGTCATCATGTGCTTTGTAGCTTCGAGATCTTCAGGCGTCATGGCAATCATGACAGTTTCCTCCTCTTCTGCATCGAGGTATTCAGCAATACCGTTGCTCAACACCTGTGTCCAGCCAAACTTGTCTTCCTGGGCAGTATCGGGATCGCTGCTGGCCGAGATGCGGTTGACATGCTCCTTGGTCAAAACGAGCTCACCCGACTCTGCCGGTGTCTCAGACGCTGCCGCCGATTCGTCATCATGCACGATAAAGAGCGGTCGACACACACGACCGGCATCGGTAAACAACCTGAGTTCACGCTCGCGAATATCACGCACGACCGAGACTTCCGGTGAGATATCCATCTTTCGACGCAAACTGCGCAGCGTCGTGACGAGATGGGCCGGGTCACGATGGACGCCGAGCCAGACGCCATTGACAAAGACTTTGGTCGTATTGGGTGTCGCACTCGGATTGTAATCCTCCAGTGATTCCATGCCCCATTCTTCCAAGAATTCAACAATCGGCGCACTCGCTGAGCCGACGCTGACGTACGACATGAGTGCGAGATTCTTGACGAGGCCACAGGCTTGACCTTCAGGTGTTTCGGCAGGACAGACGAGACCCCAGTGCGTATTGTGAAGTTGACGCGGTTTGGCAATCTTGCCGTCACGACCAATAGGCGTGTTTGTTCGTCGCAAATGGGATAGGGTCGAGGCAAATGTGTAGCGGTTGAGCACCTGTGATACTCCGACGCGCGCCTGCATCTGCTTTTTTTGATCGCCCCAGGTACCTGTGGCGAGCGAATACTTGAGACCGGCCGTGATGGTCGTCGATTTGACGGCAAGCGCGAGATTAAATTCCTTGGACGTTTCGACACATTTCTGCATGTAGGTGTAGACATCCTTTGTGAGCCGTTTGAAGAGCATGCGGAAGAGACCGGCAAGCAAAGGACCAGCCAGGTCGATTCGCTTTTTACCGAAATGATCACGGTCGTCCGGGTCACGTCGCTCCAGGGCACAGAGCAAGAGTCGGTTCACCATGTATCCCAAAAAGAAGGCCTTGCGTGTTTCGAAACCTTCCGAGGTGGTGATGTGCGGCAACATTTCCTTTTGCAAAATGTCTTGTGCATAGCGCAATCGCTTCTCCTTGACGATACCAGTCGCTGAGCCACGTTTGCCGATAAAGTCGAGGGCAACCTCGCGATCTTGAATGACAAAGGCGTCTTCGATACACGGCTTGAGCATCTCGAGCATCTGTCGATCGCGCGGGTCATAACAGATATGTTCGAGAATATCGCGATCAGGCACGACGCCGAGTGCGCGAAAGACAATGACGATTGGGATATCCGTCTTGATGTAAGGCAACGTAGCCTTGATGGTCTGGCCTGAGGTGCCGACTTTGGGCGCCGAGAGCTTGATCTGCATTGAGGAAATCATCTTGCTGCCCTTTTCAACGGCACTTCTGATCTCAGCGACATAGGAAATGGGTGACGGCGCTGCTTTGCGAAAGACCTGCACTGTGTTGGCGGCGCTGCGTTCTTGCGCAATAATGACCTTTTCGGAGCCATTGATGACAAAGTAGCCGCCTTGATCGAATGGACACTCGTTCAAGTCGTACTGCTCAGATTCACTGAGTCCATGTAGCACGCAAAATTCTGAACGCAGCATGATGGGCACACGGCCAATAAAGACCTTTTTCGGTTCCTCGTCCTCTTCCTCCACCTCAAATTCCTCTCCATAACTCTCTTGCCGCATGACTTTTTTACTCATATCGACATAGAGCGGGCTCGAATAGGTCAAACTCCGCAGCCGCGCCTCTTGCGGGAACATGGGTTGCGTGGAGCCATCAGCCTCGGTCATTGTCGGTTTACTCAGGTAAATCTGTCCAAACTTGATCTCATATCGCTTTGTCACGTCGTTCTCTTTGCCCGAATGTTGCTGATGCGAGTCGAGTGTCAAGAGCGCGTCTTCATCGACGAGCTCTTGCATCGTATTTTGCACAAACTCATCAAACGAGTTGAGCTGCTGCGCCACGAGTCCCTTTTCATCAAAGTAAGAGGCAATCACCGTCCAGTAGTCCTTGACTTGTTAGCCTTTGTCAAGAGAGCAGGCGCGCGCGTCTTGAGGGACTTGCCTCGTTTGTGAGCTGCTGGTCGTCTGCATAGTCATAGTCCGCCATGGCTGATCCGAGACTAGTAAAAGTGTTGAATCAAGCTTCCGGAATACAAGACTTGTCTGTCGGATGACTCTGCTGGCTTTCACTCGAGTAGATGCGCTTCTAATTGAGCTGGTGAGCTGGTGGTCTCTGTCTCCTGCTTGTTGCTTGTGCTTGTGCTTGTTCTTCTCAACTCGACTGCGCAATAAAAGACACAAGGAACCCACTAGCTCAGTCAAGCTATAGCTATCGAAGCAAGCATCGGGACAAGTAGGACAATAGCTAAGAAGAAACCATGGCAGATAACGAAAAGAGAGCAGAGTCAAAAGGTATGTGCTCATCCTTGCCAGACAAGAGAGATGCTAACCTCTTCCAGCCGTCGTCAAGTCGGTCGACATGGTACAAACCCCAGACGCGTCATGAACGCGACGATCGGCCAAGAGACTAACGCGATTTGCGCATGATAGACTGAAGAGATGCAGCAAGACGCCATTGACACTTGTACGATCATCTCTTGCTCCCTTGCGCATTCGCGTGCTGACTGATTAGCAACGGCTGCCATGGAGAAGCACAATGTCGAGAAGGACATTGCCGCATACATCAAGCAAGACTTTGACCGGCGCTTCGGTACCACTTGGCACGTCATTGTCGGCAAGAACTTTGGGTCCTATGTCACACACGAGACGCGTCACTTTATCTACTTTTACTTGGGTCAAATGGCGTTCCTCATTTTCAAGTAGGCTTGCCCCTTGTGTTTACTTACAGGAGCTGACGATAGGTCTGGATGATTATGCGCAAGGAAAGCATGTACAGGATGGAAGTGCAATGCTTCTCTATGGAGCTAGGTATACAGCGAGAACAAGAAACAAGTTCAAAGAAGAAACGAGTGAATGTAAAAGGTCGGTGTCTAAATCATGTCCTCGGGTTGTTCCCTGTGTGGAATCAGACTCTCTGTCAATCCCAAAATCTCAACTGCCTGTCGATGCATCTCCATATCAAGCGTCAAGATGCCTTGTTGCTGTGCCGGCCATGCCTCCTCGCCTTCTTCGTCCTCTTCAAGGGCCTTCTTTGCAGACTCAGGCAGCGATGCCGCTGGATCATTGTCGGCAATGTATCGCACAACTTGCAAGCCGCCATCCTCATACACCCCCGCTTTACCCTCCTTGATCAAGAAACTGAGGTAAAACATGTTTTCGACCGACTGTGCAAATGAGTTTGGATTCAACACGAGTGAAAAGTAATCAATCGGACTGTGTTTTTGCAAAATGGCACCCACCAAGCGCGTCAACCGGGTCATGACATTTTGCTGCTCATTCATCGGTTGACCATCGGCTTGTGTCAACACGCCAGGCTGCACGAGGCGTGCCCGCGCCTTTTTCGATTGTTCTCTTGCTTTAAAGACGCGTTCTTTGCGTTCCACCATGAGGGGACCTAGCATGAAATCCATCGTCGGCGGCCGTGTCTCAAATTGAGCAAACAAGTTGCCCAAAGCAACAAGTTGGGCGTCTTGCAAGTCAGCAGCGAGGGCGCGCGTGCCGCCTGTCAGGAAGGTGTCGACTTTGGTGATGAAGGCATCAGGACTGAATTCTTGCGTGCCACGTTTGATATTCCGTGCCTTGACTTGTGCCAGATCGGCCCTACCCTGTCAGTATGCCAACATGAAAGAGATGGAGGAGACATACGCTTCCAGGAGAAAAGCCGAATCCAATTTCGCTTCTTGCGGTCGCTCGACATTTTTGTAAAGTGTATTGGCCCGTTGAATCGATTGCGTCAACATGCCTGTGCCATCGGCCCTGAGAATCTCATCGCGTTGATCACCCAACGCGCTTGTGACTTTACGATAACCAAGTCGCACTTCGCGTTGAAGACGTTTGGCGCGCTTTTTATCAAACGCGTCGGAACCCGGTGTAGCAGGTGTGGCAGTATGCTCGCCCTGATGCTGTGTACCGGGGGTATTGGTGACTGGCCGTTTACGTTTGAGGAGGATACCATTAGGCGAGTCCATGTTTTCCTTATCGCTTAGGAGGGAAGGCATAGGGCGGTATGTCCTGGACTCTGTGATTGATTAGGAGACTGAAGGCTTCTGTCTAGCCTCTGCCTTCCGCTTCAGATAGTCGAGGGATGAACAGGGGACTGAGCGGATGGAGATGGAGATGACTAGAGACGCGGTGTTGTTGTTTGTTGATGCGAGCAGATAAATACACCAAGCTAGGCACTGCTGTAGAGAGCGAAGTGAATCAATTTCTGGTGTGATGAATGAGATGGGGAAAAAGGGGACAAGGGAACGCGTCAAATTGCAGTAAAGACGCGACAGACACCTATTGAAGAATGTAATAAGAATGAATGAGGGGGACAGAATCTACTACTACATAGCATAAGACAATAGCAGCTGTCTTGCTTGTCCCTTTGTATAGAATACAGATCCATGATTGTGACTGTTCTGTGGTCGGCAACTGCCACCCTTTTCAATCTGACGCGAGATCGACTCCCGTCCATGACATCAACGCTCACATCTACAAAATAGTCTATTTAGGTATACACTAGAGTCGGAGAGACATACCTAGCGCTAGTATACCTTGCAGCTGACTATTTTGACTCGCTATTGACTAATCTGATCGCGACAAACGCACAACAAGCAAGAGCTCGTCCTCAACCTATACAATCAGCTTGAATGCCGTTCCCGCATCAACGCCAGCTCTTCATACTCGCCATATGCAGGCTCGCCGAACCAGTCGCGCTGACGTCGGTCTTTCCATACATGTTTGATCTCGTTCGAGATCTTCACGTCACAGATGACGAGAAGCAAATCGCGCGTTACGGCGGCCTCGTTTCTTCCGTCTTTTCATTAGGTTCCTTCCTGTCGGGCCTGTCTTGGGGCCGTGCCAGCGATCGATACGGACGCAAGCCGATTGTTCTTTTGGGGCTGATTGGCACGATCGTCTCCGTCCTCGTGTTTGGCTTCTCCCTCAACATCTACCAGCTCATCGGTGCACGATTTGCGGCAGGCTTTCTCAACGGCAATGTCGGCGTCATTCGAACCGTTGTTGCTGAGCTTGTGACGGAGAAGCGCTATCAAGCAACTGCCTTTTCCATCATGCCCATCGTCTGGTCGACCGGTACCATCTTTGGACCGGCACTCGGCGGCTGGCTCGCAGACCCCGTCTCCACCTATCCACAACTTTTCAAGCATAGCGTCCTCTTGACGAAACTCTTTACACGCTTTCGATACGCCTTGCCAAATCTCGTTACAGCCACTTGGCTTTCCATCTCATGTCTGCTCGGCTGGCTCCTGATTGAAGAAACACTCGTCACCAAACGAGGCAAAAAAGATGCTGGCTTGCGCGCCAAGATGTTACTCGGCCGATACTGCTGTTGCTGCTGCGATACCTCAAGAAGAAGAACAACGCATTATCGGCTGCCGTCTGCGAATGCGATTGACGACGACGCGTTGCATGCGCTCATGCATGATCGGCCGTCCACGAGCGACTCGCGCGACTTGGATCGGGAAGCGGCGCATGCAGCACTCATGACACCGTCTTCAAAGTCAGGGTCTATGCCTAGTACACCAGCACAGGCACCGCCGCCGCTACGCCAACTTTTTACACGACAAGTCACTTTGAATATATTGACGTACTCCACCTTGAGTATGCACACGACCAGTTTTGATCAAATTTTCCCCATGTTTTTGGCAACCAGTATTGCAGATGGTGGATTAGGACTCTCGCCACAGCGTATCGGTGCAGCCTTGAGTATGATTGGTATCTGCAGCATGGTACTCCAGATTCTTGTCTTTCCACCCATTCAAAGACGACTTGGCTCCGCCTGGTGTCTCCGGCTCTCTGCAGGCTTCTACTGTCTTGTGTACATGGCCATTCCATTCCTTCAACGGCTTGCACGACAGTCGGAACAGACTGTCTTTCTTGGCGTCTTGGCATCCCTCTTTGCCGTCAAACTCGCCGGTGTCTTTTCATTCCCATCGAGCGCCATCCTCGTTACAAATGCCGTTAGAGAGCCGCGCTTGCTAGGCAGTGTCAATGGACTCAATCAAGCAATTGGCGCGTTTACACGTATGATTGGACCGGCTGTGTTTGGCGTCGTGCTGAGCCTGTCCCTTGAATGGAACATGATTGTCTTGGTTTGGGCATGCTTGGCACTAGTCTCGGCGGCGAGTTGTGTCATCAGCTGTATGATTGTTGAAGATTGGTACAAAGAGCCAATGGAGGTAGATGAAGAAGGACATCGGCTTTTAGATGGAGAGCGGGGCACTTCTGAGGAGACCTTACTAGATGATGAAGAGCGGCTGGAACAGGCAAGACTGCATGCGCGACAGAACACTCTGAGTGCCGGACAGCGACGGTTAAGCTTGACATTTAGTCGGACAGATAGCGTTGAGCAATAGCGTTCCAAGGTTGCTAGTTTCTAGATGAATTACGAGTATATGACCATCTGCAATTGCACCTCGCCACCACGCTCCAACTACTCAGGCAGCATGCAAGCTGTCTTCACTGCTTTGTCAAGCCTCTCTTTCTTAAAAACGCCAAACACTGCGCTTGTACATCAAGTTGATCCCTTCATCGGTGTTGCCGGCGGTGGCCATGTCTTTCCAGGCGCCGCAAGCCCCTTTGGCAGTGTCAAAGTCGGCATCGATACAACTGATACCGCTGGCCTACTGATTGGCTCCAACAACGCTGGCTGGTCTCTACCGGCTGCCAATGTCACAGCCATCTCTTACCTGCATGTCTCTGGCACCGGAGGCGGTGCCAAATACGGCTTCGTGTCGCAAATACCGACAGACACGACCGTCAACTATGATCTACTCAATGACTATCAATCAAGTCGAAGTGAAGAGGTAAGTCTTCCTGGATACTATGCGTTTCATCTTGATGCCTGGGGCGTGGATGTTGAGCTGACGACGACCACCATGGTTGGCATTGCGCGCTACAACTTTACAGAGCTTGCGAAACGGGCGTCTGCTGGGCAAGTCTTGCTGGATTTGGGCCATGTCCTTGGCTCTGCACAGACCTATCGCGGCGGCAGTGTCCAGATCGACGCCGCAAGACGTAAGATGACGGGGCATGCCACCTATCGTGGTGGTTGGAATCTAGGCGATGACATGACGGTCTATTTTTGCTCACAGTTTGATCGAGCGGCGGATGGACAGGGAGAGACACAAGGTATCCCAGCACCTCCGTTTGGCACTTGGAAGAATACGGCTACCCATGCTGGGTATGACTATGAATCCGATACAGGTGATTGGGTCGGCGCCTTCCTTGTTTTCAACACTACAAAGAATCCGATTGTTCAATCAAAGCTGGGTATCAGCCTTTTGTCGGTGGAGCACGCCTGTGCGCATGTTCAAGAGGAGACTGGCTCTAGCTTTGAGTTTGACGTCATTCGCGAGGCCGCCACTCAGAAATGGGAAGAGATACTCTCGACGATTCGCATATCGGGTGCCGTCTCACCAAATGCAAGCTTGAGTGCCGATCGGTACATGCGCATCTTTTACTCTTCACTGTATCGCATGCATCTAATGCCGAGTGACCGCAAAGGAGAGAATCCAAACTGGCAAACGACAGCCCCTGTTTATGATGACTACTTCACCATCTGGGACACATTTCGTTGTAGCTCGCCACTACTTACGTTGATACAGCCCAAAGTACAGACCGAGATCCTCCAATCGCTACTTGATGTTCAACAGCACGAGGGTTGGACGTTTGATGGTCGCTCAGGTGGCACGTCTGGGCTGACGCAAGGCGGATCCAACGCTAACATGATTCTCGTCGATGCCTTCATAAAGGGCTTGCAGCTCAATTGGACAACAGTCTGGGATGCGCTCATTGCAGACGCAGATGTGCCGCCGCCATTCGAGCTTGGTCTACGCATAGGTCGATCCAAGCTTGAAGAGTACAAGACGCTTGGTTTTGTACCGCAAGAGCCACATGCTTGGTGGGATGGCCGGTCTATGAGCAAGACGATGGAGTATGCCGCCAACGACTATGCCATCTCACTCTTTGCAACAGGCACAGCACGTGAGGCAGAAGCACTGCGGTTCCTGAAACGATCGCGCAGCTGGCGCAATCTGTGGCAGCCGGATCACCGTCATGCCAATTTGAGTGGATCTGGCTGGCTCGTACCAAAGTTTGCGAATGGCACGGCGTATCCTTGGGATCTTGACTTGCATACTGGTCGATGGAACGAGCCTGTTTATGAAGGCTCTGCGGTCGAGTATCAGTTTGCCGTACCGCATGATGTGCAAGGCTTGATTTGCCTCTTTGGTGGTCAAGACATCTTCTCCGAACGGCTTGACTACATGTTCAAGACCTCCTTTGACCCAGGCAACGAGCCGAGCTTCCTGTCTCCATTTTTGTATCTCTGGACAGGCGAATACAGCAAAACGGTCGACAAGACGCTTGAGATCCTTGGCAAGTATTACCATGACGGACTCGATGGCATTCCCGGCAATGATGACTCTGGTGCCATGGGCGCTTATTTCTGCTGGCTCAGTATGGGTCTCTACCCTTCAACCGGCACAGACTTGTATCTGATTTCGAGTCCGACTTTTGAGCGCGTTGAGCTCAACGTCGGCGAACATGTCCTCGTCATCCAGGCGCGCCACCTTTCGCGAGAGAACCGCTACATTCAAAAGGCCACCTTGAATGGCAAGGAGCTTCAAAAAGCCTGGTTTGTGCATGCTGATATTCACAAAGGGGGTGATTTAGTCTTTTGGATGGGCAGCACGCCGAGTTCATTTGGTAGGGATTGGCCGCCGCCTTCTGAGACGGTGTCGTGCAGCGAAGAATCGGCCATCTGATCGAGAGACGTGGCGCATCATCGAGGCAACCAACATGTCCGACGCGGTCAAGCAGCGCATCATGGCGCATATGAATGAGGTGAGACGGCTTGTAGATTAGGCTTGTACATCTGACAGGATATCAGGATCATACAGACTCGCTTTCGCATTATCTGCAGTACTATCACCAAGTCTCGGAGGCCGAGATCAAACATGCACAGATGACGGAATTGTCGGACGAGGGCATGCGCATCACAACTGCACCCGGTAGCGGATCGACCTACTTTGTCAAGTTTGAGCCGCCCCTTCAGCAACTCGAAGGGATCAGGCCGCGCGTGATTGAGATGGCCAAGGAAGCGCAAGAAGGTCTTGCAAAGCGTAAATCTACATAGCTGCTTTCAAAAAACCCACATCAACGCCCACGCCCGCGTCCGCGTTCTGCCATATTTTGTACCTTGCCACGTCCAGTCCCCTTGACGGCGCCTGGTTCTGTGGCTGCCTCGTTAGCTCATTACTCTCTCGGTCCAAAAATGCGCAACGTACCTTTAAACATAGGTGCCTGTTTGAGCATGTCGGGTACGACGAAGAACCGGATATGTGAGCCGCGAATATAGACGCGCTCGAGATGAGAGACGCGGCCGTCACGAGCTGTGAGTGTAATGTCGCGTAGTTGAACGTTCATGTTGTCCTCGGCGCCATCGAGCTTGCCTCTATACGTTGCGCCTAGATATTAGCCATGATGCATGCTGTAGTGGGATCTTGTCGCACCATTAGAGACCTCGATCGAGACAATATGACCTGTCGCTTCATGTAGCAGCTTGAGCGGTATTCCTAGCGACATGCTGGATCCTCTAAAAAGCTAGATGGCGCGCTTCTTGTCGAGTAGCTATAGGTCTTGTCGGTCTTGTTCCTCTCGTGCGACGAATCCGCCATTTTTATTTTGCGACCGTCGTGAACAGGGCTTAAGGAACAAGCATCATCGCGACCGAGACTAAAGCAAGGCGTCGAGCAGGAGGAAGCAATGGCAAAGGCGACTAAAGCGACACGAAAGTTCCAGAAGAACAGATTGGACGAGACGCTCAAGAAGCGGAAAGAGTTCAAGAAGAAGGCGCAGACATTCAAGAAGCGCAAGCCGTCTACCGGCAAAGATGCACTAGAGGAGGCGGCCGATCAAGCTGTCGGCGGCGAGAGGAAGAAGGAGCGCAATGCAGATCTATTTGACTCGATGAATGTCGATGACTTTATGGCGGGCGGCTTTGAGGAGGGTCAGGCTATCAAGGCGAGCGCAAAAGCAAAGCCAAAGCCAAAGCCAAAGGGCAAGGCCGCTGCAAAGGCTGCTGAAGAGAAGGAAGACAACAGTGATACTGAGAGCGAATCGTCTGACGAGGATGATGGAGCCGCGCATCAAGATGAACTCAAAGGCCTCTCCCAAAGCGATCCGGCCTTCTTCAAATTCTTGCAAGAGAACGACGCCGACCTGCTCAACTTTGACAATGCTGAAGAGGCAGATCTAGTCTTCTCCGACGAAGAAGAGACATCCACGGGCGCAGAACTGATCACACTGAAGCTAGTAGCCAAATGGGAACAGCAGATGAAGGAAAAGTCACTGCGATCGCTACGGAAAGTGGTGCTTGGTTTCCGTGCCGCAGCGCATTTGAACGAGGAAGACGGCAAGGTCTACAAGTACGCCATTGATGACCCAGAAGTCTTCCAACGCCTGACAAAGCTGGCAGTTGTCGAGATTCCCGTCTTTCTCGAGTCATACGTGCCTGTCAAAAAGTCGGGCGGTAAGATCAAGATACCAACTGAGAACAAAAAGTTCATCAAGCTCATTCCACTGCTCAAGTCGCATTTTGCCACACTGCTTCACTTCTTGCAGGGTTTGACGGATGCCGACTTGCAGAAGCAAATACTTGACGCAAGTCTCGGCCTCGTTGGCTACATGCTTTCCTTCCGCAAGTTTCTCAAGGACTTTGTCAAGGCTGTTCTAGACATCTGGTCAACGAGCCAGTCCGATACAACGCGCGTCTCTGCCTTCTTGCTTGTTCGCGAATTCATGCTGCTTGGTGATTCCGGACTACGGGAAAGCGGCCTCAAGCTGGTCTACGGCGCGCTCGTTAAGGAATCTCGAAATGTCAACGTCTACTCACTACCTCTCATCAATCTCATGAAGAACTCGGCAAACGACTTGTTTGGTCTCGATCCGGCTCTTTCTTACCAGCTCATCTTTGGGTACTTGCGACAATTGGCCATCGTGCTTCGCAAAGCCGTCAATGAAAAGCAGAAAGAATCACACAAGGCAGTCTACAACTGGCAGTTTGTCAACAGTCTCGACTTTTGGTCGCTGACCTTGGCGCAACATGCTGTCGACGACAAAGCGACCTTACACCCGCTCATCTACCCGCTCGTGCAAGTCACGCTTGGCGCGATCCGCTTGGCCCCTTCATCACAATTCTTCCCACTTCGCTTCCACATGATCCGCTCACTCTTGCGTCTTTCACAAGCAACCAACACTTATATCCCGCTTGCGCCCATCATCTTTGAGCCGCTCGAGGCGGCAGACATGAAGCGCAAACCGGCACCATCAACGCTACGGCCTATGAACTTTGATACACAAATCAGGGCTAAGCAAGAGTATCTCCGGACCAAAGTCTACCAAGACCAAGTTGGCGAGCAGGTTGTTGAGCTACTGCAAGAGTTTTACGCCATCAACAGCACATCTATTGCCTTTCCAGAGCTTGCGATACCAGCCACAGTTCAAATCAAGCGATACCTCAAAAAGACCAAGAATGCGAAATTGGCGAGAGCGTTGCAGTCGATTGTGGAGCGTTTGCAGGCAAATGCCACCTTCATCGAACAAAAGCGAGAAGGCGTTTCGTTCAACCCGCGCGACACGACCGCGTTGCTCAAGTTTTCTGATGGACTCGAGGTTGACAAGACGCCATTGGGTGCCTTTGTCAAGATCCAGCGCACGATGCGGCAGGACGCAAAGAAGCTGATTCAGGAGGCCGACGAGCGGGAGAGTAGGAAACATGGTCGGCAAGAGGAGGAGCTCGAAGAAGAGCTCGAGCTGCTTGAAGACGAGGAGGAGGATGAAGAGGAAGATGATGAGTAGACAGCCTTTCCCTCCATCTCCCTTTCAGGGGAATCAAAGGTCTGTTTCGCAGATCTGTAAGTCTACTACCGACGGCCTCAGGGAAAGATACAAAGTAAACGCTATAAATGCCAATTCGTACCCCAAGTTCCTGCAGGTACTGCTGCATCTGAGTTCGTTCGACTGTCATTCTCAAAACTTGCGCCATGCATGATCCTGATTTCTTGGATTCTCATGATTGCTGCCTTGCGCAGCCTCTCGTGCTTCTCGGGGCCCAAATCAAAGCCAATCACCTCGTTCTAGCCTCTGTGCATAATGCGCGATTGGCCAGGTACGGATGGAGCTTGATTGAGATCACCTCTTCGTCCACGGTATAGTCTGGCCATAAGGATCGGTGTGCCACCAATGACTCGAGTAAGTTCGGCTTCTTTTCACCGCTCAACGCATCGACGATCGACACTGATCCGTTTGGCCATCCAAGCGCACTGATCGACTTGTTCACTGCAAAAGCGGTGCACCACAGCTCCTCGCCGCTGTTGGGTCTGCGATGGCTGTTTCGATCATTCTTAAACTCAGGCATTCGATGTTGCAGCTCAAGATTGGCTTGCTTGCTGAGATCCTGTAGATCAAAAATGTCGACCTCACAGGATGGAGCAGGCGGCACATCGGGTGGGCGCTAGTCGGCTCAATGCAAGGTGCGCGATACAGTCAAGCCATCAGTACTGCCTCTGCTTTTGTAGTTTTGTCAAATGCTTGCACGCATGAGAGCCTCAACGCGCCAGCTTGTATCGATTCTCGAGATCTAGCGCTGCGAGACTGATGGGTAGTGAGCGTAGAAGTAGCTGCGCCAAACATTTTCATCGAAAGAAGCTTCAAATACTTGTAGGTGCAGCGCAGCGCTTCCAACGCGAATGGATCAAGCCATTGTGGCAAAGTGAGCCAGATCTTTGACAGGAGCTGGATCTCTGTTGCGCCTGGCACCATGTCGCTTCAATGACATGAGATAGCTTTCGCGAGCGCCTCAGTTTTGCAGAACTAGCATGCAGCTTTGCGGTGCTCGTGCTCGCCGCGTCGAGCAGGCGCAATCACAGACTCTGGGTGACAATCTTCCATCTTTTCGACGATGGCCGACACCAGTTCTCACGGCGCGATCGTTCAGGACAGCAACTCAATACCACTGTGACTGAAGTCGGATTGCAGTGATCAGCCCCTTCGTCTTCTGCTCATCAGCGGCCACGCCCAACGAATAGGCAATCATGCCTCGCGCACATCCCAGCCGTGACACGCCAGGTCATGTGTGCTGCAGAAACTAGCTTGACGGGGTTTCCTCGTGGTTGAAGCTAAAGGCAACCGCCTTGTATTCGTACACCACGACGCCCTGCGCCAAGAAGGGATGTAAATGGATCGACTCCACCCTGTGATACTCGGCCTCCTGGTCTTCCTCGTCGACTTCGATCGATTCATTAGTGTGATCCTCACCGGTATTGATTGTCGCAGCCCATCGAACAGGGCCAGGAGGCCCGAAGCAGATCAAATGAGCTGATGCAGAGTCGGATGACTCTGGCCAGCAAAGCACCGAACCGTCGAATCGCATTGAACGAGCGGCATCAATATCGACCGTGGTGATTGTCTGCGTAGGCCAATCAATGTGTGCTGGTCCCCCGAGCAGATCCCAAGGACGCTCCACGGTCGAGCTTTGTATAAGAGGAGGATTATCCATATCCAAAGAGGCGAAGTCGATAACGGCGAAAAAACCACCGGGCTCGTCTAGATCTTGTAGCCACTGACTCTGTACGACGATGCGCTCGCCGTCTGTGAAGACATCAAGAAGTTCGTCGATTGGAATGATGACGGAGCCGAGGCACTTGGAGGTTTTGGTGTCCCAGACTTTGATCTCGCTGTCGCGCATGAAGCAGCTGATGACAACAAGGCAACCGTTGGACAACGCAGCTGTCCGAGATGATCCAGCCAGTCCTCGATTGAAAGTCTGCAACTTCCACTCTCTGAAGCTGTCATCGACGTTCAGTAACTCCAATTCACCATCGAGGGCGTAGACGAAACCCTCCTCGAAGGCATTGAGGAATCTCGTGTTTGACATAGATTTGCCCTGTCCCATGCGAATCATCAGCTCATCCCGCTCAAATCTGCGACCGGTGAAGCAGTCAATGACCAGGGCGTAGCCTTCACCCAGCTCTGCAATCAGGAACCGATGTCTGTGAGCGTCGTAATGCACAGTTCTTCACTCCACAATATCCCAGTCTATGGTCTCGATGGTGCCGTGCTGCGTGTCATAGCTCTTGAGTACCCTTGCGCGCTGGATCGATTCGCCACGCCAGGTTGCATGGATTCTCGGGACGGAATGTTTCAAAGCTATGCTGTAGCGAGCGAGGAAGCTCTCGCGCCAGACACTCTCGTCAATGAGATGTGCCAGACGTTTGCACGTGCAGCGTGCTGCTTCGAGACTGAACGGATCAAGTCGAAGCAATAGATTGAGCAAGACTTCGCTTGGAAGCTTTAGCATCGAGTCAGTAGCTGTACCTACTTGCAGCACTGTGCCTGTAACGGCATCCGTCGTAGCACTGGCAAGGTCGCGGTGGTTCTACTGCGCGCTGGATGGGTTCGCCACGCCAGGTGGCATGAATTCTTGGGATAGGACGTTTTGCAGCTATGCTGTAGCGAGCGAGGAAGCTCTCGCGCCAGACATTCTCGTCAATGAGACGGGCCAGATGTTTGCATGTGCAGCGCGCTGCTTCGAGATCGAATGGATCAAGTCGAAGCAGCAAATTGAGCAAGACCTCGCTGGGAAGATTCAGCATCGACTAGTAGCTGTGTCTAGTTGTGACACTGTGCCTGTAGCGAATAGCAAGTTTATGATGTAGTACTGAAGTACATGTAATTCGGAGTGTTCCCTGGCCTGGTGTCGACGTGCAGCGCGGGGCAATAATTCGGCTAAACTGCGTTCGGGGGGCATTTACCTAGGTTTCGGTCAAGATCAATACCCGTCTTCATCCTGACGCACAGATAAGCATACCCATGCATGTGCCCAGGTATGCGGACCAGCCATAGCAGTACTTTGGAGACCACACCACACTAGCTCCCGCATAAGATTCTGCGAATATGAAGTCGTCAGCTGCGCTCTCGAGTACAGCTCGTAGGGAATTGCACGCTACCAGCGGCTTACGGCATTTCTACCCGCTCAGTGTGCTTTGCTGACACACTGGCATTGTCTGGCAAATTGGCAATAGGCATCCGTAGCCGATGCATACAGCAAGTCCCAGCAACCTGGATGACCCGCTCGAACAGCTGACCGGCAAATAGTGCCAAGAAGCACGCTTGTCGGCAGTTTGCCAAGCCGGTCATTCGAATGCAGGCAAGATGCGCAACCGCTCTCCCGCTGGCACCGCTCGGAAGCCGGAACTATCTTGAATCCACACTACCCCAGGTTTTTATCATCTCTGAGCCCGCGCTTGGTCGCACAGAGAACAACCCTCGCTCTTGCGCGTGCATCACGGGCTGAACGATCGGCCTCTGAATGTATCAACAAGTAATCAATCGTTAGGCACGATGACGTTTTGGGAGGCCGGAGCCTTGCTACTATTGACTCAACTCGCCTCTCCGTGGATTCTTTAAGATGGAGAGGTTGCGCTACTCCGAGATTGACCAGATCATCCCCGTCTTGTCCCATCCAGCATGACAACTACAAATCCTTCCATCGCCCAAGCTGATTATCGAGACTCGTTGCAAGAATCGCTGTCGCGTGACCGCGAGAAACAAGATGGGGAATATCTTGACCGGACTCGCACTGGCAGCATGACATTGACGCCGGAGATGTTTGAGCGGCTGTATCTCGGCCCGAAGAATGATACGGGCAATCAGCTTCGAAAGCTCTGGGGCAATCCGACACCATTGGCGCTGATCGGCTTCCTCCTCGCCCTGATGCCTCTGTCCTGTACGCAAATGGGCTGGCGTGGTGCATCTTCGCCGATAGTTCTGGTCGGCGGCTTCACCTATCTTGGTGGTATGTGCATGGTCATTGCCGGCTTGCTCGAGTTCTTCCTAGGCAACACCTTCCCATTTGTCGTCTTCATCACCTTTGGTGGCTTCTACGCTTCGTTCGCCAAGCTTCTTCTGCCGGACAATGGTATCGCAGCCAGTTACGCCAACAGTTCGGCCTCAACGGACGTATTCAACAATGGCGCCCAGACTGTCGGATACCTCTCTGGCCTAGCCTTCTATCTTGTCTGGTGGGCCGTCGTTGACTTCGTCTACTTGGTCGTCTCTGTTCGGACCAACGTCTGCTTCTTCTTGGTCTTCCTATTTGTCGATCTAGCCCTTATCTTGCTGGCCTCATCGTACTTTTCAGCAGCACAGGGCAACCTGGTCATGTTTGAGCATCTCGAAAAAGCGTCTGGTGCATGTGGCTTTGTAACCTGCATCGTTGGCTTCTACTTGCTCTTCTCGCTCATGTTTGATACCATGGACTTTCCCATCACGCTGCCAATCGGCGATCTGAGCAATTTTATCAAGGCGAAGAGCATGCGCCAGAAGGCAAAGACGAGTATGGCTTGATACGACATTCGCGAGTTCATATTTATATAAAGATAGTTTTATGATGACAAGTCCAGTGTTTCGGTTTGAGCTGCTGTCGTTCAATAGAGCATCCCCTTGACGCAGAGGAATTAAGATTATTTAGATGAGTCGCTAATTTTTCATCTGTACAATCACATTGCAAGCAGGTCCATTGACGGCCGGAGATCAATAGAGTACACACATTCAAGACACACACAGGAATGGTGCAAACGCTTTACAATGAACCTACTTCCTTTATGCTTTTTTGTTGGTGCTATTGCTCACACCGGTCATACAATATTAGTGTTTTTTGATTTTTTTTAGCCTCACTTGTAAGTCGGGCTCGTCGGGCTGTACGACGGGCTCGTTGGAGAGTAAGAAGGACTAGTCGGCGAGTAAGAGGGACTCGTCGGGCTATAGCCTGATGGACCTGCCGTTGTCCCATTGGCCGCGTTGGCCTGAGGCGCATAGCTTGGACTCGTTGGCGAGTAGCTCGGGCTGGTCGGCGAATAGCTCGGACTCGTTGGACTGTAGCTTGGGCTCGTCGGCGAGTAGCTAGGACTCGTTGGAGAATAGCTTGGGCTCGTCGGACTGTAACTCGGGCTTGTCGGTGAGTAGCTCGGACTCGTTGGCGAGTAGCTAGGACTCGTAGGAGAGTAGCTCGGGCTCGTGGGACTGTAGCTTGGACTTGTCGGCGAGTAGCTCGGACTAGTCGGACTGTAGCTTGGGCTCGTTGGCGAGTAGCTAGGACTCGTAGGCGAATAGCTTGGGCTTGTAGCTTGGTAACCCGGGGACACTGGGCTGTAGCTCGGCGAGGTGGCGCCAAAGTAGGACGGACTCGTGGGCGAGTAAGCTGGAGACGCAGGCGAGTAGCCAGGCGACGTGCCACCGGCACCACCAGGAGACGTTGGCGAGTACGACGGTGACGCAGGCGAATAACCAGGCGATTGCGGTGCATAGCCAGGAGACTGAATGCCGTATGCAGGACTTGCAAAGCCGCCGCTGATATCCTTGAATCCACCAGGCGTCTCAGACCCTGATGCTACGAGCGGCGAAAAGGCGGCGTTGCCGTCGTCGTTGCCGTATTCGGCATTGTAAGCCACGGGCGAACGATCGTCGTACGGCGTTGCGCTGCCGCCGGCCTGCATCATCGTGTCTGCGCCGATGCCGAGCATACGGTGGTCGACGCGCACTTCAGCCATCATTGCCTCATCCAAGAGCACATCAAAGTTGCCCGTGCCAACAGGTGCCGTCTGACCAAGCATGACGTTCTCCGACACACCGCGGCAGTCATCCGTCTCACCGGCAGCGGCGGCATCCATCAGAATCTCGACCGTCTCTTCAAAAGACGAGCGCATCAGCGCACCGGTCTCGGCACGGTTGATGCCGTGACGCGTGATGGCCATGAGATGACCACGCGAGGTCATTGTGTCGGTCAAGAGAGCCAAATGGCGATAGTTGACATAGGATCCATCAAACTCAATGACTGCTCGCAACTCGCGCAGCAAGGCCGATCGTGTCGCTTCGATACCGAGTACCTGCAAAATTTCCACAAAGGAGTTTGAGTAGGTGCGCGTAGCGTCAACGCCCTCGACCGCCATGACTTCAGCGAGATTGATTCCATCCGTTTCAAGAACCCACTCTTGCGAGCGGTCAAACTTGCCAGTTTCTTCGTTGAGTTGTGTGCGCTTGTGTTCGATAAGGAACACACGCTCGATGCCCTTGATACCCCGCAAGTCGATCGACTCGAGCATGTGCGACTCAATGTTGCGCAGGAGCAAGTCTTCCTCGATTTCCGAGTCGTCCTTGTCGTCCATCAGCACACGGCATCGCAAGACACGCTTCTCGGCATTGTCGTCGGACCAGATGATCATCATTTGTCCATCAAAGCTCGCTGCAATTTTGCCAGCAACGTCGGCCATCGTCAGTGCCTTGTCAATGACTTTGGCATTGTCAAGCTCAAGACGCAAGAGGTATGACGAGTGCCGGGAAACATCGGCATCGCCTTCAATCTCAAAGTACGCTTCGACGAAATCGCGGTCTTCCTCAATGACAGTCGTACGTGGGTCGGGATCGTAGTGAATCTCGGTTGCAGACGTAACGGTGCGCAACGTTGTGTATTGAATCACACTCTGAATCTTCTTGGCATCTTCAATCGCCTTCGAGTATTCAGGATCAAGGTACACCGTCAACGAAGGCGTCTTGATGTTTTTGGCGACGTTGAGAATTTCCTTGAGACGTGGCACACCAAGCGTCACGTTCTTGGACGACACACCGGCATAGTGGAAGGTGTTGAGCGTCATTTGCGTGGCAGGCTCACCAATCGACTGTGCAGCCAACGTGCCGCACATCTCACCAGGATGCGCCACCGATGCCGTGAATCGCGACTCGATCTCGCCAATCACCCACTCAAATGCCATGGCGTTGAGGTGGTGCTCCTCAATCACCTTGCGGACCGCCAACTTGGATCGCAAAAGCATCTGAAAGAGTCCCGTTGCCTGCTGCTGCGCTTCAAGGGAGATACGATCCTCGCCACGCACGACAATCAGGCGCGACAACAAGTTGCGCACGCCATGAATGACATCGGCTGGTCGCAAATCGGACGGCTTGCGGTCATCGAGGTGGAAGATTTGCTGAGCGTTGCGAATAATACGCGAGACGTTGACAGGCAACGGCCAGCGCGCGTCACCGCTCGGGAAAATAAAGTGCTGTAGCTCATAGCGGTCTGCCGAGAGTTGCTCATACTCTTCATCCAGCAAGTTTTGAATTTCAACGTCACCGGCAATTTCGTTGCCGGCTTCCAGCAAGGATGGGCGAAGCGAGCGTTCGTCGTCCATGACATCAATCTTGTACTGCTGCTCGAATTCGGCGTGACTGAGCCGGAGCGAGTCCAAGACTTGGTACTCGACGGAAGCGGCATCGAGACCATCCTCGCCATAGGCGAATTGAATGATGTCACCGAGCGAGTTGCGCACCGTACCATCGTAGCCGACACCGACATCCTCAAGCGCCTTGACGAGACGACGTTGAATATAGCCCGTCTCAGCCGTCTTGACGGCCGTATCAATGAGACCTTCACGACCAGCCATGGCGTGAAAGAAGAATTCTTGCGGCGTCAAACCACGCAAGTATGAATTTTCAACAAAGCCGCGGGATTCGGGCGAGTAGTCATCCTTTGTGAAATGCGGCAAGGTCCTAAACTTGAAGCCGTAAGGGATGCGCTTGCCCTCCACCATTTGCTGACCGACACAAGCCGACATTTGAGAAATGTTAATGAAGGAACCCTTTGAACCGGCCGTAACCATCTGCTTGACGTTGTTTTGGTTTGAGAGCGAGCGTTCGGCGTTTTGACCGACTGTATCACGGGCACCGTTGAGGGCAGCAGACACGTTTGACTCGAACGATTCGCGCAACGTCATGCCCGGTTCTTGCTTGAGTCGATTGAGCTGTGCGTCTTTGACAATGCCTTGCACCTTTTCCTTTGCCTTGTTGATTTCGGCTGTGATTTCCGCCATGGTGGTCTTGTCGGCAATCGTGTCACCGATACCGATGGAGAAGCCATTGTGCAAGAACCAGTAGTTGATGACCATCTGACATGCCGTGAAAAAGTCACGCGTCGCTTCCCAGCCTTTTTCCTTCATGATGATGTGAATAAGACCAGCTTGCGTGGCACCAACGACTTTCTTGTTGATGACACCATACAAGATTTCACCATCCTCAATCATGACGCCCTTGTCGTCTGCATTGTCTGGCGTCTGCTTCTCATCCTCGCGCGACAAGTTGATACCGGCAGGAATGACCATGGACAAAATCTGCTTGCCCGTCCAAAGCGCCTTGGGCTTCAAAATCGATGGCTGTGGCACATGACCATCCCAGCCTGGCACCCACATGAGAATGTTCATGACATGTTCGCGCGCCATAAAGGTATCCCGCAGCGTAAACTTGCGCACACCGCACAAGGCATCTTGAACAATACCCATACACGGCTTATTGGCCTGCGGTGCAAGAATCTGACGCGGTACCATGCAAATCTCGGTAATCTCGGCACGCGTCTCTTCCGACTGCGGCACGTGCAAGTTCATCTCGTCGCCGTCGAAATCGGCATTGTAAGGCGAGGTGACACTGAGATTGAGCCGGAATGTTGAATAAGGCATGACACGCACGCGGTGTCCCATCATACTCATCCTAACGGTGTTAGTCTTGTGAAAGTATTAACCCGAGCAAGCGCATACTTGTGCAAGGAGGGTTGGCGGTTAAAGATAACGACGTCGCCATTTTGCAAATGCCGCTCAACGATCCATCCGTATTGTAGCGGGATATCCGAAGCGCGCTTGTGATAACGCAAGTCGATCCGTTCGCCAGAGTCGCGAACAACGTAACGAGCGCCCGGGTGCTCATCTGGACCATTCATGACGAGTTCCTGTAGCTTGGCAATGTTGTACGGTGTCACGCGTTCTGGGTACGTCAAGGTGCGTGCGATCGAGCGTGGCACGCCGACTTCATCAAGCGAGAGGTTTGGGTCACCGGTAATGACGGTTCGTGCTGAGAAATCAACACGCTTGCCCATGAGATTACCACGCAAACGTCCTTCTTTACCCTTGAGACGTGCACGAATCGACTTGACGGGACGGCCTGATTTTTGCATCGACTGCGGCAGTCCGGCGATATCATTGTCCATGTACGTGGCGACGTGATATTGCAAGAGATCTTCATACTCTTTAATGACATGCGCCGGTGCGCCTTCGACTTCGCATTTGCGAACGTTGGCGTTAGCCTTGATGATGTCTGCGAGTTTGTGTGTCAAATCGTCTTCACCACGCGAACTCCCCGTCACGGCGATGGAGGGCCGCACGGCCGGTGGCGGCACAGGCAACACCGTAATCACCATCCAATCTGGCCGCGCGTAATTCTCAGAGAGACCCATGCGCACGAGATCTTCACTTGGAATGTGTTTGAAGACCGAGTGCACCTCGGCTGGTGTCAAGAGGCGTTTTTCCGGTTGCTCGTCGACATCCTTTGCACGACGCCAGTGACCCCAGAGTTTGAGCCCTTCTTTACGGATGGTTGGTTGCGCGTTGCCACAGCCGCCATGATTTTTAACTTCTTCAAGCGTATCCTCCGATTTGGGCGCGTCATTTTCACAAACCATTTTTGTCTTTGCGAGTTGCCACACGGCGTTGAGCTTGACTTTTGGATCACGAAAGCGCTGCGTCTCTGCAAACTTGGGATGCGATGGGTCCACCTTGAGCTTGCCGCAATTCCAACAGATGCATTCGAGGATTTTTTTGCACTTGATGATGAAACCGATATGGAAGACGGGTTTCGCGAGTTCAATGTGACCAAAATGACCTGGACACTCGGCCTGGTTCTCATTACAGGTTTGACACTTGACGTTGCGATCGATCGTGCCGAGTCGCGGGTCGAGTAAGCCACCGAGACGCGGGTTGAGTTGCGCTTCATCCATCGTGTCTGGATACTCCACCTTGACGACCGACATGGCTCGGATTTCCTCGGGCGATAGGATACCGAACTGAACCTCTTCGATCCGCCGAAAGGGCGCGCTTGACTCTGCAAAACGGACGTCCATGGCGGCTTGATCTCTGAAGAAGTCGCGTTGGATGGCCGCCCTCTATGTTGCAAGAGGGTTTCTTCTCGTCAAGCGTAGTTGTTTGAGTGGATGTGGGAAGGAAGGAGTTGTGTGTTGTGACTAAAAGCACGTGTTTCGAATCAGCAGGAGGAGGAACCTTGGAATAGAACAGACTGAGAAACTATAGCTACCCTGGTAATAGCTAGAATGCGCATATGAACAGTCTCCTAGCTGACCCTTTTGCTCAAGACTATCCCGAGACTTTGCTCCATACTTTACCACAGCATCAAGCTTCCTGCATTCGCTTCTGCGAGACGCATCTTGCTGCTGGTACACTTACAGGCGACGTCGTTCTCTATGACTTACTGACACTGGCACCGGCGCGTGTTCTCCGTCAACATACGCGTACCATTCAATCGCTTTCTTGGAGTCATAGTGGGCGTTATCTGCTCAGTGCCTCGCGTGACTGGCTTTGTGTCCTTTGGGATCTCCAGTCTGGCAAAGCACTCTATAAAGTCATGATGGGTGCACCGGTCTGGATGGCAGATGTCTGTCCGCAAGACCCGTTTACCTTTTGCGCCAGTCTCTTGGATGCGCCGGCGGTGCGCGTGACGTGTTCTTCAAAAGGCGTCATCAAACACATGCTCGAGGTGGAGGCTGGCAGTAAACAAGCTGTGCTCTGTACACTCTACACACCTGCAGGCGAAATCCTGGGCGGGACCTCGAAAGGTGCCTTGCTACTCTGGTCGAGCAAGGGTGTCGCTTTGCGGAGTTGGAAGTTGACTTCGGGCAGCATCAAGGGATTGTCCTTGACGGCGTCGGGTACCCACCTCGTCAGCAACTCGACTGATCGCGTCTTGCGCACGTTGGCTGTGCCGACTGCCACCGATGACATTCAAATCGAGCACAAGTTTCAAGATATTGTCAACCGGTTACAATGGAATGCTGCTTGCTTTTCAAGTAATGCCGAGTATGTCGCCGCCTCGACCTATCAATCGGCCAACGATATCTACCTCTGGGAACGACAACGCGGTTCGCTCGTCAAGATTCTCGAGGGACCTAAAGAAGAATTGATTGATGTTGGCTGGCATCCTTCACGCGTCCTCGTTGCCGCCGTCGGTATTGAGACGGGAACCATCTATCTATGGGGTGTTCCCTCTGTTGAGAAATGGGGCAGTTTTGCACCGGATTTCAAGGAGCTCGAGGAGAATGTCGAGTTTGTGGAACGTGAGGATGAGTTTGATATTTTACGAGAGGAAGAGACTGGCGAGCGCATCTTGGCGGATGAGAGTGCACCGGTTGAGTTGGAGGAGCCGCGTGGTGGTGGTCGGCCGGAGCTGATGCTGAAGCTGAGTTTGTCGTTACTGACCTAGGTTCATAGCATAGATACCTAGGCCTAGCTAGCTACGTTTTAAGGGGATGATGATGCATATGACACGTGTAGGAAGAAGAAGGAGGGGCAAGAAGCCACCTAGGCAACTTTTGAAATATGTCAGAAATCAAAAATAGAGAAAGAGAAGGAGGAGGCCATAGAGAGAGAAGCCGAGAAGCGACCTTGGAACCTTGACAAAGATCGAAATAGCTATAGCAGCAGAAGAGAAGAGGATTCTATTTATTGATCGGGGGTGACATTGAAGAATAAAGAGAGGATGAAGACTGTTGAGAGGGAGCAGGAGCAGGAGCGAGATCAGGTCCGTATCCTGAAGCGAAACAGGCATTCCTCCAAGCAACAGCAGGAGCAAAAGCTGCAGCAAACAGAGCCTGCCTCCAGACAGCAGCAGCGAAGAAGGATTCAATCCTTACGATCCTCATCATCATCATCATCATCATCATCATCATCATCATCATCATCAGCCAGAGGAGTCGCCTGTAGAGCACCAGCCTCAACGGCCAGGCTCCTCTTCGGCCTCCTCTTTGCTCAACACGCCATGGTCGGCCTCGTCCAGGCACAGCAGACCTTCATCTGCGCATCCTTCGTAAGTCCCCTATCCTCCTGTCCATCACAAGGCTAACACAACAAATCAGAACACTGGCGCAACCTTCTCACCCGTCTACGCTCAATTTCAATCCCAGGGACTCTGCGCCGGTACCTGCAGCGGGTTCGCCTATGCCGTTCTGCAAGGCTTTCAATGCTGGTGTACCAATTTCACACCGAGTAGCGCCACTGATACGAGTCAATGCGATACAGGATGTCCCGGGTTTGGTACCGATAACTGTGGTGGACAATTGACCGGTGCGTTTGCTTATTATCAATTGGCACAGGCGAGTGGCACGCGTGGACCCGGCGGTGCTAGCTCGAGTAGCGCATCACCAACGTCGTCTTCTGCGAAAGTGCCAGGATCCTCGACCCGCTCGACCACCTCTACAGTCAGCACCTCGTCTACCACGCCAGCAGGCAGTCGGACGAGCACGGTTGACGGTCAAACAGAGAGCACAACTTCTGCGGTCGATCCAGTCACCGTCTTTGTCACGCAAACGCCAGGCGCGACCGGTGCGCCACGCACCGTCACGCAACGCATTTCTTCCTCAGCCCGTCCTTCTGCTTCTGTCGTGGCTGATAATGTCTCCAATGGCAACAACAATAGCAACAGTTCTGGCGAAGGATTCTTTGACAATGCAGGTAAAGTCGCCGGTGTCTTTGTCGCTGTGGGTCTCATCCTGTTGGCTGCCATCGCGGCACTCGTCTGGTTCTTGCGGAAACGTCATCGGCAGCGTGACTGTTCCGATAGTCGCGCGTCTGGTGGGACAGCTGGCGCCCTTGTCGATCGTAAAGGATCACAAAGTTCTAGCAATACAGGCAACCATCTCATGTCGCAAGGTGGTCGATCGCGGTCCGGCAGTCTCATGGCGATCGGTGCCGGTGCAGAGAAAAGCAATCGAAGCGGACGGACGACGCCGCGCGGTGGATGGCCTGATGAGATTATACCGGTCGATCAACGGTTGAATCCTAAACCTTTGCTCATGCGGTTTGACAGCAATTATTCACGACACAGTCTTCGGGATGAAGAGGATTACAGTCGGCGCGTCTTGACAGTGACGAATCCGTCGGATGACTAGCCCTGACGAGCCTTGTGCTAGGCTGCATCATGACACATGACACTATACGCTCGACCACGACATTGACACAAACTCTTGTTCCACTTCCATTCGCGTATAGACTGGAAAGATTCTCTTATCTGCAACTTGTAAAAGCGAAGCACCTGCGTCTGTCCCTATTCTATACAGTCTTTTCATCCTTTCTTCATCAATCGTTTCATGCACCCTTCTTGCCCTTGTGCTAGTTGTCAGAGAACGTCCATCATATCCGCTCTGAAACCTTGATGGCCGCTCGACACGTCATCTTGATGACTTCCGTCAAGACTGGATACGCCGGTGCCCCTTTTGCATTCCAATCATTAACAGCTGTATCCAAATGTTCCAACTCATCATCGCGAAATTGCCTGATTGTCTCCTTCAGTCCTAAATCGAGATCCATCGCCTGGAGTTCACGCAATTGATCATTGTAGTGTGTGCCAATCACCGTCTCGACCGCTTCCGTACACGCCATGGCCGCTTTCGTACCCAAGAGGGCTGTCGCGGCACCCATCGCAAACGCACCCGCTTCCCAAATCGGACGCATCGCCGTCGGCCGCACACGATGTTTTGCCAAGAGTGTATCAAATGTGGCAAGGTGATGCTTCTCTTGCTCCCACATGTGCAAGATGGTGGGCGCGACGGCTGGATCTGTGCGTTTGAGGACGGCGTGTTGGCCCTTGTAGATGAGATTTGCGCCGAGTTCACCGGCTTGATTGACGCGTAGGAAGGAAGCTAGTTTTGCCTTATCGGCGGTGGTCAATGTACGTTTCATCTGCTCTAGTCTCTAGCTAGCTGTCAGAGATCTTGATGTGTTTGTCTTGTTGCAAATGTCGGGCGGCAAGGGTTGATTATGAGAGATGAGCGCATCTTGTTCTTCCTGTGGAAATGCATCCTGCGACAACAAGCACTACCTAGGTACTCTATGGAAGCTAGCTGCTACCGCTATTGCTACTGATACTGCTAAAGCTAAAGCCTAGCGAGTAAGCACAAGCCATGCACATCCCAGGCTTCGGCCCGCGGATAGCTATTGATGAAGACAGACACATCGTCACCCTCGAAGACCACGCCGGCCTCCACGACCCGCCGACCAACGTTAACACACACAGCCAGGACCATTCAACGCAGCATCCACTCAGTCTTCAACCAGCACCCGTCGGACTCTGCGCTCGTGTGGATGCCGACACCGCCATTGACTTGTTGTGTGAAAACCAACGCGGCGCCTTTCTCTGTGGCTCACCCCTCTTCTCGGCCGTGGGACTCTGGGTCACGGATCCTCGCGCCTGGACGTCACCGACGGGTGGGTATACGCCCTTTGACATCACCAACGCAACACTACCAGACCCGACCTGGGAATGGATCTGGCCGCGTTGGTTTGTCGATATGGCAGGCGATGTCGATGAGAATGGCTGGATGTACAACTTGAATTTCACAAAACATCATTGGCATGGTCATCATCTCTGGTACCATTCTTTTGTACGGCGACGGTATTGGTTACGAAAACGGCGGAAACGGAATAGTGCTGCTGCTGCGGCGGGTGCTGGCGGGATGCGCAGGATGGAGGAGTCACAGACAGGGTATACAGCCACCGTCTTGTCACACGGCAACACGGCCTTTGTTCCTGGACGTGTCGATGACGCTGACAACGCCGTTTTTGACGCCAATCAACCCCTCGACAACCTCGGTGAGTTTCGTTTACGACTCCGCGAAGCCCGTCTCGATCGAGAAAAACTCGAAGCCGTTGATAAATACCTCCATCACGGCAAGGACCTCTACGCTCTGTCTGGTGAAATCAAAACAATCTTGCGTTTCATGGTGTTTCAAGAGTCACGGAGGCGATTGTTGGCGTTGCTGGTACGGCATTGTCAAGAACTCGAGCGCGCGCATGCTGGTCATGCACATGATCACAACGCGGCCAATCAGGACGAAGGGGGGGCGGAAGCAGAGGTGACGACGCGACAGGCTTGTGTGGCCGATGCCGTCGATATGGCGCAGATTCTGATTGCAAAACTCGACTATTGGTCGGATCAGCAACTCCTGACACGTATTGAAGAGGATGCCGAGTTGGAACGACTCAGGGCTGTCAAGCTGGATGAACAGGCAAAGCGGCGTGGCGTACCTGATTTGGACAAGTTGCATCAGGACGATGCAGAGGCAGGGGAAGATAGGACAAAGCACGCGGGGAAAGGGGATGAAACGTAGCATGGCGTGTATTAATTGACTAGGTAATGGATGCCCTTGTGCAGTACATGTACTTGTACTTGTACTTAAGTAGTAGGTAGGCAAAAGGCATAGCTCGAGGGTGAACTACTTGTAGTTGTGCAAAAACATGACCCCGACAGGACTTGAACCAATAACCTCGAGATTTGGAATCTCACGCGCTGCCAATTGCGCCACGGAGTCATCCGGCGCGGTAAAAATTTGGTTAATTATATTGCATTGACATGCGGAAATTCTCGATTTTCTGTCAACTTGCCCCCAATATCAGAACCTATCAAGTCTCAGCTACATCCCTCGATGATGCCGTCACTTCTCAGTCATTTGAAGCGCTTTTGGTCTCTGTAAGAGTAGTTTTAGGTTTGCTAGCTGCACAGATTGTTGTCACGCTGTAGATGGCTTATGCGGGTTCTTCGTCGTGTCTCGCCGCATCTGGCAAATTAAGCGATCGTCAGCTGGGCATCCTTCGCTTGGATTGCGACTCAAAGTTTTAAAGGTCCCGCGTGCGTCGTCCTAGCCTAGCCTACTCGCTTGCTATTTGCTTTGTCGAAACATTGTGGTGCTGGAAGGTCAAGGAGAGTCTTGTAGCATGCTTGTTAAGACCTTGAGTCATCGTTGGCTAGGATCTCGGCAGGTCTCGTTGGAACGGTCAAATGGCACTCCGATTGTCTAGGATGTAGCAGTGCCAGATATGCGGACTGGCAATTGATCAGTTTCACAGTTTGCAACTTGAGGGCTCGTCAAGTTTGAGACTCAAAGAGGGCAGGGTCTTGCTGCAGCATATTTGCTGTTCAGCAGATGCGCAAAATTTAGCTATAGCTATAGACATGATTTGCCATGCGGTTCGATCATGCCAATTGCAACAGCGATGCAGCTTTGCCAGGTCTTGACTATTGACCAGTCTCCAGAGCTTCACTGTGGCTAGCGACTGTATCCAGTAGCTATTTGAGCTCAAGCGTACAATCCGCTATTCTTGGAAGCGCTCAAGTGTTGCAGGCTTGCTGCAGCTGGGGTTTTGGATCAAGACTCTGCTGCGCAGGTGATTCGTGCAGCTCATCATGCACGTCCACGTCAGAATTTGTGCGCGCGTGTCTTTCAATCCGATCCCTTGGCTCGATAGCATGCCGGCAGCGACAGTGTGCTAGCCTGCTAGGCAGCCCGGACGCAATCTTCTATCGATATCTAGGCTGAGAAGCTATGCTGAATAGACACAGCATCGCCGGCTCGAACGAGCTGTTGCGCATCCGGCGCTAGCAAGCTTCAGCTTAAGAGGGAGGATCCGGCTCCGTTAACGTTCACGTTGCAATTGGCGGAGGATTTTCAGGGATGTCGACAGATCACAAGATTCCGAAGCCGGCGCGCGCGTAGTATTTGCAGGCTCGCAGAATACCCCCTGCCGATCTGCGGTGACCGTCGACCATGCGTCTGTTGCATGGGCTTTCCCTAGTACGCTGACAAAGCGATATGACGTGACAAGCTACAGAGGTTCATTTGTAATAGCGTCCGTGATCATGTAGCAGTAGGTCTGCATGTACAGCCAGCTGTTATCAAGTACAAGTATACGTAGTAGTAGATTTAGCTTTAATTAAGTGAAGCAAGTTTGCGGCGAGAGGGCCGGGTCTGAGAGCGGCGCGTTGTCTCTTCATTCATTGGATCGAGGCAAGCACCTGGGCAGATTTTAGCACCAAACCTTGGAAACCTCAAACCGCTGCCGCCGCGCCCGCTGCGAACCTTTGCTTACTGGCTTGCTTGCTTGTTTGCTTGCTTGCTCTGGCCGCCCGTGTTTTACAGCCCGCGTCCCGCCCCCAGCCAAAAAATCCATCCTGCAGCAGTAGCATTGTCGTACATGCCCAGGCCCCCCCCCAAGCTGCAGCACGGTGCCGGTGTTCCATCCTCACAGCTGACCTGTTACCACTTTCCCCCTATTGCCACCATTTCACCTCTAGCTCCTCTACGCAATCGTTCATCAGGTAGGCTTGCCAAAGAGGAAGAGCGTCAGAGATACGAGCGGGCCCTTCAGCGGCATAGAAGCCAAGTGTTGCAAGCAGGTCTGACCGTTGCGACATCAGGTGTGGCTTCCAGCTTCGGTCTCTTACGATGCTGGGCCAGCATACAGATCTCCCGTTGCGCAATGACGGACGCGCTGGGCGCCGGTCGCTCCTCCAGATCAAACTCACGCCCGAAGTGCTTCAACAGATTCTAGTGCAACAAGGCAAGGGCCTTCAGCTAGATTTTGACGACAAGGTACGGGCGGGGCCATGCCTCATGCTTTCTTCCGGGTTGCATGCTAACAAGATCTCAGGCGCTTTTACTTGGAGAGAGCAAGTTTCCCTTCTCCCTGGCGCCGGAGTCGGCCGCGCTCGATGTCTACCGCTGCCCGCGCACGACGCAAGAACATCTCGATCTCGTTGGCCGCGTGAGCCACAAGGTGACCGTCCGGCGCGAGTTGGCCAATGCCATCACCGACAAGCTCAAGACCCGGAACGCAGAAGCGAAAGCTGCCAAGGAAGGACGATCGTATGTCTTTCTTGCCACTGTCACAGGCTCATCACAATGCTAACACAGCTACAGCGTTCAACAGATTGAAGTGGCCCCGATGCATGGCACCCGTAACGGCCCTGCCAAGACGATTCGACCTGCAGCGTCGACCGTCTTGAGTAAAGGCAGACAATCACCGTTTCTTCAAGCGCGCAAGTCACCCCTCCTCGTGGCGAGTTCACCGAAACCAGGTGCCGTGCCGCTCAACACGAAGCTCATCCAGGTCCTGGCTGTCGGTGCCAGCACGATTGAAGAAATAGGTGGCAAACTGCGGGCGTCGCCAGACGCGCTGCAACCTTTATTACAACAAGTTGGTCGTGTGCACGCCGGTGAATGGGTCTTGAAGGATGACATGTATGCGCAAGTCAAGGTCTGGGATTGGCGTCATTACACGACGGCGGAACGACAACAAGTGATTAGTCGGGCAACGGAAGCGTTTGATTCAATCAAGTTGCCTGCAACGGCTTCGGCGCGACTCAAGTTGGTGCATCCAGAGAAGCGCAATGCGGCGAGTGATTCAGAGCGCAGTGATACATCACCCTTGTCGCTCAATCCGCCCATTACGGCTGCATCGGTCACATCGGCGCCCTCATCGGCATCAGTTCAAGCGGGCAAAGACGGTGAGCGCAAAAAGCCAGTGACGGCAAATGGCATCCTGAGTACAGGCAAAGTGACCAAGAAGCGGAAAGCAGACACGCCATCGTCTGCCTCACTGGCACTGTCGCATTCTGAAGTGGCGGCGAGTGATACAGAACGGCCTCTTGAACGGTTATCAAAACGGACAGATGACAAGGCAGATAAGCGCAGCAAGCAGGAAAGCAGCAAGGCTACCACGACTGAGCGCAATGCAAGTCGACTGGCTGTCTCTCAACAGCGAGACCGGTCCACGAGCCGATCGAGGTCGCAGACTTTCCATTCCCGAAAGGCTCCCTCGGTCGCGAGTTCGTCGGGAACGTCATCTAGCTTGGAAGAGGCAGCAGCGGCAGCGGCATCAAACAGTCACTCGGATGCATCGCAACGGACGAGCTCCATGACGTCTTCGTCGACCGATCGGTCGGCCGTGTCGACGAGTACGGTGGCGACATCTGTGAGTGGCCAGTCGCCGCGTCGGGAGAAGGAGCGACCTGCCAAGACGGCACCTGTGACGGCGTCAACGGCTACACCAGCAGTGACGACAGCGTCGAAAAAGTCAAGCATCTTTGAGTCGAAACGCGCGAGTCCAGAGAAGGCCAAAGTGGGTCGACCTGCCGCTATTGAAGCGCCTGCGTCCAACAAGCGCAAAGCAGACGCAGTGGCGTTAGACAAGGACGCGGCGCCTGCTTCGGGACAATCGGCTAAACGCGCCAAGACGTCAGATTTGTTTGAGCTGGCGCGACAGTACAAGTCTCAATATCCGGAATACCAAGCGCTGCACGCGCAAGTGTATGTTCAAAAAGTGGCAGATGAATCGGTCAAGGCCAAGTTTGTCAAGATGCACAATGATATGAAGACTTGGAAGCAGCTTTTATGGTCAGAGAGCGAGGGACAGCAACGCAGTGCGCTTGCTAATCGATGACTCGTGGAAGAGAGGGGAATATAGGGGCGTTACTTGATTTTTTTTTATCCATCTTGTTCGTTTTGGGTTTATGATATTACCATGTACATGCACAGGCGCTCTTTTCGTACCTAGGAACAGGTAGGGATATTCTGTCGACTCTCTCGTCGTTCGTACAGTCAGCACAACTGTCATTCACTAGTGGTGTTTTATCCCCCCCGAAGTAAATTGCGCAAGCACGGAAGCATACAGGTGCCCAGGTGCCAGTCTAGTTGGACAGTGAATCTGATAGCGATCTTGATGCCGATCCCTGCCAATCTTGGAAATTCTCGAGCAGACGTTACCAACACGGAATTACCTAGACCGAGCAGTGGCAGTGAGCGCTAGCAAAGGCAGTGAGCAGAAGCTGTAGGTGAAAGAGCTGCGTCAAGGCGTGAAGAGTCTCTGTGTAACCGAAGTCGGTGAGTCGACGCTACGATAGAGTAGTCTATGCAACAGTCGTCTTGAAGGCAAGCAAGCAAACTTGACTAAATCGCAACAAATGCACACGACGCGCCTACCTGTCCTGCGCGGAGACGTGGGAGAGGATGCAGTTAAGCAACACACCTTGCGTTTGGACACAGAGCCAAGCACGAATACGCTCATTAGAGCGACACTCGACCTCTTGTGTCAGCTGGCAGGCGTTGATGAAGAAGACGATTATCGAGCAGTGGCATGTGTCGACACACGCTTTGTCGCCTTGGATCATGCCGGTGATCAGGAGACGGTCCACGCAGAGTCTGTTCCAGGCGATATCATCATTCAGTCCGGAGTGGACAGCATCGAGCAAGGAGAGCATGCTGCTGTGATTCAATTGGACAAGTCCCGCTTGTGTTTGCGCTACAGCACACAGTTCTTTACGAAGTCGTCAAGCAGTGTCTTTCTGGCACAGCTTGGCGCGTTGCTTCAGGGTCAGGGGTCGACGCTCAAGAATAGCACAAAGACCATTCTCAATCGCGATTGCAAAGCAAAAGACTCCTTGCTGCATGCTCTCCTGGCGCAATTTGCGAATAGCGAAACGATCGCGCTTTCCTTTTCGACGTCGCTTGACAAGGATCCATTCGAGCTATCTTATGTGCAGCTGCACAAACTCTCTAATCAGCTTGCATCTCAGCTGTTGGCTCTCAAGCTGCATGCCAAGGTCATCCCCGTCTTACTTCCTCAGTCGCCAGAGTTCTACATCGCACTGCTTGCCATTCTCAAATCAGGCAATGTCTACTGTCCTCTGCTAGCCGACACGCCTGCAGAGCGTATTGCCTTTATTTGCCAAGATGTCGAAGCTCAATATGTCTTTGGCAACGCTGACCTGTTGCCCAGAGGTGTGCAAGCGCTGGAAGTATCTCTCGAAGACTCGCACGACAGCTTGACTGCGCCTGACATCGACATGAACTCACTTGCATATGTCATGTACACGTCTGGCTCCACCGGCAAACCCAAAGCTGTCCAGATCACGCACCGCAACGCGAGTACTTCCATTCTGGCTCACAACTTCATCTTTGACGAATCCCAATTCGCTCCAGGCAACCGCTTTCTGCAATTCGCCAACTCTACTTTTGATATTTCCATCTTTGAAATCTTTTCGTGCTGGGCACGCGGCATGACCCTCGTCGCTGCAGACCGCAGTCTCTTGCTCGCAACTTTGCCAGAGCTTCTCGAGAAGCGTCGCGTCAACTATCTCGAGTTGACGCCTTCTGTCGCGGGTCTGCTTCCTAATCAGCATGACCCGCGCTTTGTCAACATCAAGGCGCTCATCACCATTGGCGAGATGCTGACACCCAAAGTGCTCGCCAACTGGGCAGGAAAGCTCTACAATGCTTACGGACCGAGTATGTCCACCCCTCTTCACAAGCCATGCGTGAGCTAACAAGACAGCCGAGGCAACCTTACATGCGACTGTCAAGCGCATGGACAAGGTAGATGCGCTACCTGCGAATATTGGCGTACCGCTGGCGTCATGCTCCATTGCCATTCTTGATCCCAACTCGACCGACGTTTTACCCTTTGGCTGGCTCGGCGAGCTTTGCATCGGTGGTCCACAAGTCGCGCTTGGCTATCTCAATCGACAAGATTTGACCGGGGCTGCCTTTATTACACACCCTTGCTTTGACTCGCCGCTGTACCGGACTGGCGATCTTGCTCGCATCGTTGATGGCGAAGTCGTTTTCGTGGGCCGTCAGCAAGGCGATGCGCAAGTCAAGATCAATGGCCAACGGATCGAACTCGGCGAGATTGCGCACGCCATTGAACAACAACAAGGTGCCCGACGCTGTGCAGTCATCAAGCTGAATCGCCTGCTTTATGCCTTTGTCGTTGGCGAGCCGTCATTCAAGCTTTCCGGCCGACTCCCCCTTGATGTCAAACCTGTGGTCATGCTACTTGACGCGCTGCCAACGTCGAGCTCAGGCAAGCTTGACACCAAGACACTCAAAGCGCTCGCTCAAGAACACGCTGATACACGTCATGTAAAGATGGACGCACAGAAGTTGAGCGAGGATCAAGAGCTCGTGTCTACAGCTACGCAACACGTCATCGGTGAACTTGTTGGGCTCAATGAAAGTCTTGCTCAGTATGGTCTGGATTCTTTGGGAGCCATCAAAATCGTCATGGCTTTACGGCAACATGGGAAGTCTTGCTCGGTCTATGATGTGCTTGATGCAGATACTATTGACGGCATTGCTAAACAGCTGACTATTGTGTCTACAGCAGAAGAGTCTTCGACTAGCGCATCACTGGCAGAGAAGGAGCTGGCTCGTCTCAAACAGGTCTATCAGGACTGCACATTTGCACCTTGCTCAGATATTCAAGAGGCAATGCTCGCAGGTGGCTTGGCTGATCCCAACGGACAGCTCTACTTCAATCATGTTCTCATCGAGCCTGAAGACCTTGACTTTGAGCGATTTTGCGCTGCTTGGCGTGCCCTTGTTGAGCGTCATTCAATCTTGCGCACCGGCTTTGTTAGCGCTGAAGCGGGTGCAAGCGAATTTATTCAAGTGATTTACCCGTCGACGCACTCTACGCAAGTTGAACAATCACATGAGTCTGCCGAGGATGCAGTCGCAAAACACAAGGCGCGGAAGCTTTCTGTCGAAGACTTGGCAGCGCCACCCATTCATGTCCTTGTGCTGGATGACCAAGTCAGCATCATGCTACATCACGCGCTATATGATGCTTGGTCCCTAGAGCTTATGTTGGATGATTTTCAAAGCCTACTTCATGGAAAGACACTAGAGCCAGCTCCTGAATACGCCCAGATTGTACAAAAGTTGCCACAGGTCAATCAGAGCAGCGCAAGAGATTACTGGACCAGCCAGCTCAAGAGCCTCAATTGTCCTCCTCTGCCCGTTCTGGCCCAGTTTGAGCCAGAGGTCAATGAGCCTATCACAACCTCTTTGCTTTCCAGCACTAGCCTGCAAGATCTCGACGCCAAGGCATCAGCTTTACGTGTCAGTCCTCAAGCTATTGGCCAGCTCATTTGGTCGCTTTTGCTCAAATGGTACACTGGCGAGGAAAGCGCCTTCGCCGTCACAACTTCTGGTCGTACATTACCAGTCACCGACATTGATCGTGTCGTCGGACCCTTCATCAGCACATGCCCTTGTCTAATCAGCACAAATAACGAGATGACGATTGTCGGCGCCCTCAAGCTGATTTCTGACGGCAACAAGGCACTGTTGGAACACAGGTTACCCTATCGTGAAATTCTCAAGCTTGCAGAGACTCGACAAGTACCAAATTCGCTCTTTATTTATCAGAAAACGGGCGCTGATATCGGTCAGTCTGGTATTCGCGTGTTGGCACAGGAAGACCGTCTCGAATTTCAGATTCTTCTCACGTTTGATCGAGCAAATGAGGGCTTGCGTCTCAACATCTCTGCTCGACCCGGTCTCGTGGCTCCAGATGCTGCTCTAATACTTCTTCAACAGGTCGATTGTCTTTTGCGTGCCGTGCTCGACAACTCAAATGCTCCTGTTGCTGCGCTGAAACGACTACCGAAAGAGCTGCTGTCGATTGATAATGTCAATCACAAAGCTGCCGTTCATGGCCGACTCGATGCTTCATTTGCTTCGCTAGCCCAGCGTCAGCCCGATGCCCCGGCTCTCGAGTTCTACGACTCGCTTGAGCACTCTGTCATTCTCTCGTACGCGGACTTGGACCAAGCAGCAAACAAATTGGCCAATCACTTTTGCGACATTGTTTCTGCCGAAGAGCCTGTTGGCATCTGCATGGATAAGTCTGTCGCAATGTATGCGTCCATGATTGCAATTCACAAGCTCGGCTGCCCATATTTGGCACTAGACCCTGCCTTGCCCTCTGAGAGAATCAAGGTCATTCTTCAAGTCACCGGTACAACACATGTCTTGTCTGCAGCTGCGCACCTGGATCGTTTCAAATCTGAGCATGTCCATGACGCAGAGGCAATTCTACAAGCTAGTGCTCTCTCAGAGTTCGAGGCGCGTTCCTCTGGGCAACTCGCCTACATTCTGATGACGAGTGGCACAACTGGTGTACCGAAAGGCTGCGCTGTTGAACACAGCAATGTGCTCAGCAACATTGACGTCTTGTCGCAGATATATCCCCACCAACATGGCAATAGAATCATGCAATTCACTTCTTGTATGCATGCTACTTCACAATGTCAAGCTAACAATAGACGCATTTGATGTTTCCGTTTTCGAAATCTGGTTTGCATGGCTCAATGGCCACTGCCTCGTATCGGCGCAACGAGATCTCTTGCTATCTGACTTGCCCGCTGCATTCAATGCCTTCAAAGTGACGCACATTGACATGACCCCCATGGCTGCAGCACTCGTTCGAGCTCATGAGCTGCCGAATGTCAGATGCTTCATTCTGACAGGCGAGGCAATCAATCGGTCGATCGTCCAAGAATGGGGCGCTACCGGTAGGTGCTACAACGCTTATGGCCCAACGGAGGCAACGAATGTAGGGATACTTTCACTTGAATCTGGACTAACATCAGGTCTGCACTGTGAAGCAGCTGACGTCTGCACGAGATTATGCATCGAGCATTGGACGCGTGTTGCCAAACACGTCTGGATTTGTTCTTGATGATAGTTTGCAACTCCTACCCAGGTTGACAGTCGGAGAACTTTGGGTTGGCGGTGCGCAAGTCATTCGTGGCTATGTCAACAATGCTGAGCGCACAGCTCAAAGTTTCGTGCAGCATCCGAATCTTGGCAGGATTTATCGAACAGGAGACGTCGTCCGTATGCTTGATGATGGCAGCATCTCTTTTCTTGGCCGCGCCGACACGCAAGTCAAGATTCGCGGCTATCGTATCGAGCTGGATGAAGTCACCCATGCTGTTAAGCAGCACAAAAAGGTCTCTGATGCCGCCACGATTGTTCAAGATTCAGAGCTCGTGTCTTTCATCGCCACAACAGCTCCTCAAGGCGATTGGCAGGACATTGTCACCGAGGTTTTCAGATCGTGTGGCAAGGCACTTCCATCTTACATGGTGCCAGCCATGATCTTGCCACTTGATGCGATTCCACATACTGCAACCTTCAAGCTTGATTCCAGGCGCCTGCGGGCCCTATATGACGAATATTACGACCGTGATAAATTTACACAAGCTCACGACGGCTCTGAAAATGCTCACTGGACCGACGCCTCGCGCGTGATTGCTCAAATTTTCTCAGACACCTCGGGTGTGCCTCTTTCGAAGATTTCGCCCGGTACGTCAATGTACAAACTTGGCATGGACAGCATCTCTGCTATCAAAATTGCGACAGCTGCAAAGAAAGCTGGATTGGGTGCTCTGAAGATTTCTGACATCATGTCGAACCTTTCGCCGGCCAAAATCGGACGTGCGGTTGCTGCCAAAGTGGAAGTGCGTCCAACAGAAGATATAACTCTGCCTCCAGACGTCGTACGGCAGGTTCTTCAAGATCTTGACCTAGAACCTGCGATGGTTGAAGACGTCCTTCCATGCACGCCACTACAAGAAGGAATTCTGCTGGAAACGCTCAAGTCCGACTCTGTACACTATGTCAATCACCAAATTGTGACACTTCAGGCTGGCATCGACTCAGTCCGGCTTCGCAAGGCCTGTCAAGCTTTGGTAAATCTAAACCCTATGCTTCGGACTTGTTTTGGCTTCACGAGTCATTCAGATCATCCTTGTGCACAGGTGAGTCTTCGAGAGATTGATGTCGATTGGACTGTCTCTTCAAGTGATGCAGCATTCGAAGATCATAAGCAGCGGACGCAACGCGACTTCACTTTACGCAGGCCGCCGCTTGCATTTCTCGAGATTCAAGGTGCAGCACATCAGCTCGTGATATCTCTGCACCATGCTCTGTTTGATGGCTGGTCTTTGTCTCTCATGCTGGATGATCTGTCGTCTCTGTATCATGCCGAGACAGTGCCAACGCGTGTGCCTCTCAAAGCTGTTCTTGGTGAAATCTTCCAGCCAATAGCTCACCACACAAAGGCATTCTGGCGAGCAGAGTTTGATGGCTTCGATCCAACCCCCTTTCCGTGTCTCTCGGACACACGTCAATATCGGCAAGCAATCACGGAAAGAAATTGCACGGTGCAGCTCTCAACCATTCTGAACCGCAGTAAAGCAAGCGCAAGACCGCTTCTGTCAATCTTGCAAGCTGCATGGGCTGTACTGCTGTCATCTATCACTGGAAGTGAGGACGTTTGCTTTGCAAATGTCGTCTCCGGAAGGACCGTAGCTGTCGATGGTGTTGAAGGAATCGTGGCACCCTTGTTCAATGCGATGCCTTTGCGCGCGCGGGTAAATGCCGGCGGCAACGTCAAAGGCCTTCTTGGAGATCTTCAACGAGCAAATCTCAAGCACCTCGAAGCACCGCACTTTCCTCTTCGGCGCATTCTCAAGCTCGCGGGCGTTGACGGCACGCAACTCTTCGATACGATTCTGATTCTCCAGAAGCCTGTCGAGCGTGAAGAGACTTCCCTCTACAACGCACTCGATGACGAGGGCGATAGCAACGTACGTCAAATTCTCTGTCCGACTCAGGCTAATTACAGTATGCAATTATGCTCGAATTTATCCCACATACCGAGACTGACTTGCTCAAGATTCGCTTTACGGCTCAAGAGAATCTGGTCCCGTCAATCATTGCGAGAGAATTGACACAAAAGCTCGAGCACCTGATCAACGCAATCTCGCAAGATTCGAGCAGGTCGCTCGGCACACTGGACGATCTTGCCAGCGCCATCACAAAGCCAGTGACCTATCGTCCAAACTTGTCACTATTTGATGCCTTTCTGCGCAATTGCAAGCTTCAACCCGGCGCGCCAGCATTAGCCTTCCTTCAAGAATCTGGCGAAATTCTGTCGTTCACCTATGCTAGTCTCTTGGTCGAAATCTCTCATGTCTCGGCCCATCTGCAGCAAATGCAGCTAGATCATGGCGCACCAATTGCTGTCATGCTGGGGAAGTCGCCTGGGCTGTATATCGCATTCTTGGCAATCCTGCATGCGGGCCTAGTATATGTTCCTCTTGATCCTGCAACGCCGCCTGACCGGCTGAAGCACATTCTGGAAGAGTTGCAGCCAGCCTTGGTACTCACCGATGATGAATCTCGATGCACAGAGGTCTCAGGCCAGATGCAATCCTTGTCTTCCTGGCTACAAGACCCTAGAAAGCACTCCGAGCCCGCTTCAGTCAAGCCGGACGACTTGGCGTACATCATTTACACTTCAGGTTCAACTGGTACGCCAAAGGCAGTCATGCTCGAACATGGAGCAGCCGTCGCAGCCATTGAAGGTTCCAAATCGGTAATATGGTGTGAAACTAGCTCCCGTTGGCTTCAATTTGCTTCAAGCACGTTTGACATGTCTATCTATGATATGTCCATTGTATTCTCTTTCGGCATGTGTCTCTGTGCTTCTACGAAGAATGCTATGCTCGCAGATCTTTCTTCAGTAATTCGGAGATTGTCGATCACACATCTTGATCTTACGCCCTCAGTTGCGAGAACCATTCGTCGAGAGGATCTGCCAGGGGTTCAAATGCTCTTCTGCATTGGCGAGCGTTTGTCTCAGGGCATTGTCTCGGAGTGGCAAGAATTGTGTCTCAACACCTATGGGCCGACAGAAGCGGCCATGGTGTGCACATCGCGTCGTATGCGCGAGTCAAGCTTGGCCCACAATATTGGCTTACCATTTGAACACGTTCAGCTGGGTATCTTTCAAGTAGACGACAGTCGACCCTTATCGACGTTGTCTCTTGGAGAACTCTGCATAGCAGGACCACAGCTCAGCCGCGGATACTTCAAAGACGCCAAGAAGACTCGCCAAGCGTTTTTTGAGCACAACGGAAGCCGATTTTATCGAACGGGTGATCTTTGTCGCATGATGCCAGACAACCAGGTTTTGTTTGCTGGACGCAAAGACAACCAGACCAAGCTACGCGGACAACGTGTTGAGCTTGATGAGATTTCTGCACTGCTGCTTCGGGCCGATGATGCCATCAAGGCTACCTCGACAATCATCTGCCCATCTGCCGACGGCGTCGAACAATTGGTGGCGTTCCTTGCGCCAACAGCGACCTCGACAGGATTGTCATCTCTCGCAAAGGTCATCGACCCATTCGTGCCTTTAGAACAGGTCCTGGAGAAGCTTGAGAGGCAGTTACCAATGTACATGGTTCCGGCTTCGCTGGTCTGCGTCAATTTTTTGCCGCTCGGCAATGCGGGAAAGCTCGACAATCGTCGGCTGCTAGACCTTGCCACAGAAGCTCTTCAGGTGTCGATTGCGCCGGAACAGGAATCAATGACAGAGTCAGAGATGCTCGTCGCTGAAGTTTTTGCACAGCTCAGTAGCGCCAAGTTTGAAGTTGTTGGACGAACAAGCACACTTTACCAACTCGGGCTCGATAGTATTGCAGCTATACGAGTCGTTGCAGCCTTGAAGCAACGGCACAAGCACGTGAACGTTGTCGATGTACTGCAGTATCCTTCAGTCGAGAAGCTTGCTAAAAGACTCGCTGTCACTACCAACGCAGTCTCTGCAGTCCCCGCGTTTGACGAGAAATTTGCGCTCTTGGCAGAGCGCCTCGGTACATGCGACCCAGAAGCTCGAATGATCGTGCCGTGCACGCCCGTGCAGGAAAACATGATTGCGCAATTCATTCGCTCGGGAGGCTCGGCATATTACAATCATATCGCATTTGACATCGCTCGAGGTGCAGATATGACTGCCATGCGCGATGCTTGGACAAGTGTCGCTCTGAAGTATGATATTCTGCAAGCATACTTTGTCTCGGTGGACATGCCTGATTGCCAATATGCTCTCGCACTTCCCAAAGCCCCACATGATTTTTCCGTCTCACTCGAGGTACCCGAAATGCAATCGGCCATCGATAGGACCATGGGAGACCTCCAGTCAGCCTTGCTCGACGACATAACGCACCCCTCGTTCAGATTGACTTTCTTGACATGTGGGACGTCGCGAAAGCTCTTGTTTAGTGCTCATCATGCTCTATACGACGGAGAGACGCTCAGCATGATCTTCGCTGCCGTGCAATCTTCACTGCAGCGTTCAACCCCGGTGACCATGGCGTCACTGGCTGACTCGGCCAAGAAATTGTGGCGTCTCTACTCTGAGCCGCAAGCTCAAGAGAGTACGGCTTTCTGGAAGAGTCGCTTGATGGACACCTCTTCCAACGCATTTCCAAATCTCAGCAATCGCGTTGTCGAGCAAGAATCGAGTAGTTTTGTTGCAAAGCACAATTTCTCCTTCATTGAAGCCGAAAATTTGTGCAAGAAGCTAGGCTTCTCGCTTGCGCATGCCAGCATGGCTGCCTGGGCCAAAGTTCTATCGTCCTACACCGGCGAATGCCAAGTCAGCTTCGGAGTCATCACTTCAGGACGACTGGGTCTCGATTTAGATGACGCGCTGTTCCCAGCGACTTCTACATTGCCTTTCTCTTGCTTGCTCAACACTTCAGCAGCGCAGGCAGTCGAGAGCCTTGCAAAACAGTACGCTTCAGCAATGACACATCAACACGTCAACTTGAGCAAACTCGCGCCGGCTGATGGAACATTATTTGACACCCTCTTCGCCTTCCAGAAAAGAACCGATGAAACGCCTCTTGATGGCAAATTTTGGCGCATCGCACAAGAATATGCGTCAGTCGAGGTACCCATCTCGCTCGAGGTGATACCCGGTGCTGACAGCAATTTGGCTGTGCACCTCACACACACCAACAAGCTTCCTGCATCTCATGCTTCTTTAATTTTGAAGCAGTTTGAAGCGATCTTGAGAGCCATTCTACACTTCCCAGCCACGTCAATGCTTGACCTTGAGCTACACCTTGATCAGGGTTTGCTTGCTGTGCTACCTCCAGAAATACCGCTGTTTGACTGCAAGGCCACGTTCCTTCATCAATTTGTCGAGCTTTTCGCAGTCGAGACGCCTCAAGCTTGTGCCCTCGAATTTGTCTCTGATTTGGCAAGTCAGTCGAGGCTGTGGACGTACGAGGAGCTCAATACTGATGCTAATCGTCTTGCACATCGGCTGTGCGAGCAGCCCCGTTCAGCCAAGCCAATTGCCATATGTTTCGACAAATGTCCAGAAGCATTTATCGCCATCTTGGCTGTTCTCAAGTTGGGCTCATCTTTCTGCTGCTTGGACCCGTCAGCTCCACTTGAGCGCCGTAAGTTTATCGTCGAGAACTCGGAGAGTTGTCAAGTCTTGTGTGGACAACCATATGCAGAAGAGTTGACTGCATCTGTGACTGTACCGGTTCTTGCCCTGCCTGTCAATCTGGAAGCATACCCGGTGGAGAACATTGATCCCCAGGAAGCTGAACTGGATCATGAAGAGGCCTTGGCATACGTGCTGTACACCAGTGGCTCGACCGGTACGCCGAAAGGCTGTTGTCTTACGCACAAGAATATTGTGCAGGCACTTTGCTCTTTTCAGCATGAATTTTGTGGGCAATTTGACTCGAACAGCCGATTCCTTGCGTTTGCAGGTCTTCACTTCGACGTGTCTATTTTGGAACAATATTTTTCCTGGTCTATCGGTGCTCGTGTTTGTGCCGCACCGAAGGACGTCATGCTATCTGATATCCCTGGCACGATACAGAAATTTGGCGTGACGCATCTTGACTTGACACCACAGCTAGCGATGACGCTTCTGCCCGAGGAAGCGCCTACGTTGAGAGTATTCATCACCGGTGGCGAAATGCTACGCAGCGAGACTGTCGAGCATTGGGGCGACTCAAATGTGTTGTTCAATTTTTATGGGCCAACAGAGGCCACGATTGGCTGTACAGCTCTCAAACAGGTTCCCAAGGGTGCTCGTCCCAGTAATATTGGTCAGCAATGGAAAAACTGCGGTTCCATCGTGCAGTCAATGCTCGGCGTGCCAAAACCTGCTTTGCGAGGTGGTCTGGGAGATCTGTTCATTAGTGGTTGTCAAGTCGGCGCAGGCTACATGAACTTGCCAGAAGCCACCTCGAAGCGTTTCGGCTACAGCGAGATTCTCCAGAGTCCGACCTATCAAACTGGCGACCTGGTTCGTCTTTTGGAGGTTGACGCGTCCTTTGACTTTGTTGGCCGAGCGGATCAACAAGTGAAGCTTCGTGGCCAACGGATTGAGACTGGAGAAATTGATGCAGTCATCAAGAGAGCGCATACAAGCGTACACGCTGCTGTTACAGTGGTCTTGAAGCACCGGGATCAGACCAAAGAGCATCTTGTGACCTGGGTTGAATATCATGACGCCGATCAGACTGCAGAAGCAACATTCATCAAAGACAAGCTCGATCGGTCCCTCCTGTTCGCTGCCGCACAACAAGCACTACCGGGATACATGGTTCCGTCCTACATTGTTCCGCTCGGTCGCATCAAGTTGACTGCGACAAACAAGGTTGACCTCAAACACCTTCAGCTACTATACAACGAGATGGAGATCAGTTCACTAGCACAATACACCCCCACACGTCGTACAACTTCTGCCAATGTTTCACCTGAGATCTTGAGGAAGGTCAAACTCAGCTTGAGCGGTATGTCAGGCATCGACGAGGCCGATATCTCCAATGATACCACCATTTTCGAGATTGGCTTGGATTCTGTCTCGATAGTGGGCTTCGTCCGACAGTTGCGAAAATCGGGTCTGAGCCACGCAACGGTAGCGCAAATGATGCATGCAACGTCAGTTTTGGAAATTGCTAGTGTCTTGTCTCAACCTACCCAGGGCGTCACCAGAAATAAGCTCAACGTTGTCGCGTCGTTCAATGAAGCGAATCGGAAACAGGTCTGTGATGTGCTACAAATTCCAGAGTCAGCATTCGAGGGCGTCCTGCCTTGCACGCCTCTACTCGAAGGATTGCTGGTTGAAAGTATCAACTCGTCCGTGAAACTCCACTACAACACCTTTGCCATCGAATCAGCGCAGCCCTTGGACTCTGCTCGTTTACGCAGTGCCTTTGACAACCTTATCAAACAAGTGCCAATTCTTCGCAGTCGATTTGTCCTCGTACCGGACGGCATCGCTCATGCGGTTGTCCAGCAAAGCACTGAAAAGGGCTTGATCAATTCGCGTCGCTTTCCTTTAGAAACACGGCTCATTGAGCTTGATGTTGATGGTGGATCTGCAAATGTCACTCTACATCATGCTCTGTATGATGGTCATTCGCTCTCTCTTCTTTTGAGGCATTTTCAAACGCTGTACGACAATCCCGCCGCTCTCCTAGACGTACCAAGCTTTGTCGAAGCTGTGGAAGAAATCCTCAAACTCGATATTGCAGAAGCAAAGAAATTTTGGACGGATTATCTTGGCTCGGCAAAGATTGCAAGCTTCGAGAGAGTCCATGCTCAATCAGATGAGGCAACAGCAAATGTGGAATTGTCCGTCTCGCAGCTCCAAGAGTACTGCAAGTCCAAGAGCTGTACAGCTATTGCAGTTTTGCAAGCTGCTTGGGCGACTGTGCTGCGTCATCTGCTCGGCGTCGATGCTATCTTTGGTCTTGTGGTCTCTGGACGCAATTTGGCCTGCGATGGTATTGAAGAAATGGTATTTCCAACCTTCAATACGCTGCCAAGCTTTGTCGAGACCCAAGGCCGACCTATTGGGGACGTGGTAGCCGACTGCCAGAAAGCGTATGGGCAAGCTTCCGCTTTTGAGCATACGCCTCAGCGTGTCATCAAGAAAGCATTACAGGTGCCATCGGATGTAAGGTTGATGGACGCAATCCTGGTATTTCAGCATGAGGAAAGCCTTCATCAACAGAAAGAACCATGGACGCTGAGTAGCGTGTCGGACGACGATGCAGGCTTTGCTCTAGCTCTGGATGTCACATCTGGGCCAGCAGGGCTGAAAATACTGGTCAAAACGACAGGCATCAATGTCGCTGCTCAGTCTGTGCTTCAAAACTTTGAGCATGTATTGGGGAGTACCTTGGTGGGAGAAATAGCTGAGTGCGACCTGGATCCTTTACCCGTCACTGAAACGATGCTCAAGAGGTCGAAACATTCGAACACAAGTCCTTTCAATGCGACAAGTTCGACGGCGCAAACCATCATGCGGGAAGTTGCCGCACTCCAAAAGATGGATGTTGCCGAGCTTGAACCCCAAGTCTCATTCTTCACACTCGGGCTCGACTCTATCGATATGATCAAGCTAGCGGCGAGGTTGAAGTCGAATGACCTAATCGTGTCTGTCGCAGATCTCATGGCGCATGCTTCTGTGGCTGACTTGACTGGCCATATAGAGAGCACGCAGTCTGCCAGCCTGCAATCGCACGAAACGGACTGGAAAAGCTTGTTTCCAGAAATATCTGGTGAAGATGTGGAAGATGTGCTACCCTGCTCTCCAGTCCAGGAAGGGATGCTCATTGAAGACCGCGTCAATGGAACTTTGCGATACCTCAACCATTCGCTTCTACAACTGGCGCAAGATGTGAATATCGAGCGGCTCGAGCGGGCTTGGAACGCAGTCGTAAGAGCAAATGCTATTTTGCGCACCCATTTCACTCATGTTGACAAGGATGGTGCCCAATGCAGGTTCTTACAAATTGTCAACACTGCTGATGAATTTCTGCTGAGGCGATCTAGCATCAAAAACGAAGACGAAGCTTTTGAAAGGCAGGTGTCTTGGGCAAAGGCATCCTGTGATTCCTGTAGCACAGCCCCTTTCCTTCTGCAGTGCTTCCAGAAGAAAGATTGCTGGTTCCTGGCTATTTCAATCCATCACGCTCTCTACGATGGTATCGCTCTGGACCAAATCTACAACGATGTACAGGCGGCTTACGACTGTGACGGTGACGCTCCAGCACGCCCTTCCTATCGTCTGCTGATTGAGCATATTCATCGCCAGCCAGTCGCATCTGCTGAACTGTTTTGGACACGACACCTACGCGGGTGTGTGCCGCAGCTAGCAAAGCGAGCGCTCGATGCCGGCAACACTATCAAGGTACAGCACTTCTCTAGCAACTCCATGCATGATCTTAAGCAAACAAGCCGTGCTTTGGGCGTGGCGCCGCAAGCTATCATTCAGGCAACGTTTGCGAGAGTGTTGATGAAGATGCAGCACCAGGCAGATGTACTGTTCGGTACCATTCAAGCTGGTCGATCTTTTGCACAGGAAGCTGACGAGGTGGTCGGCCCTTGTATAAATACTGTACCCCTACGGGCCTACGCCGCTCAGACTGACACCATTGAGGATCTGACACAGGCTCTGCATCAGACGAACATCGATATGGTGCCGCACATACATACACCGTTGGGGCGAATCCAGAGACTCGCAGGACAAGGCCTGCTATTTGATTGCTTACTCGTCGTGCAGAACGCCCCCAGGTCTCGTGGGCAGTTCAAGCTGTGGCAAAGCGTGAGGGAGAGTTCGTCTGTTGAATTTCCCTTGGCCGTCGAATGCGAATTGGGCGACAAGATTACTTGGACGCTGGCAGCCCATGGCAATTTTCTGCCCGACGGCGACAGCTTTTTGATAAAACTCGACCAGGCTCTTGGCCATACCTTGGACAACACAAGTGCTCTTGTTCTGGAAGGCCTTGACGTCAATAGTACGGTTGCACCAAACAGCTCAACTGACGAGATATGTGACGAAGAGGAGTCTAAGCTTGCTGCAATCGTAGCAGACGTTGCGGGTGTTCCGTTGATCGAGATTCGACCAAACACATCGATCTTCACCTTGGGCCTGGACTCCATTAGTGCAGTGGAGCTGTCGAAGAAGCTGCGCAGCCAAGGTCGACTCATCTCAGTTGCTAATATCCTGCGAAATCCGAGTGTTCGGGAGATGAATCTGGCCATCAAGGCAGGCAATTCTCACGAACAACGAAAAACCAAGTCACCAGTCCTTGTGCAGAAGACCGATCTGGCAGCAGTAGCGACAGCGCTAGACTGTGCGACCGCAGACATTCAAGAGGTCTTGCCTGTTACCGCTACGCAAGCTTACTTTTTCTCTGCTTGGGCCAGCCTCAGTGGCGGGCGTTTCATGTCTAACTTTGCATTCAAAATCGAGGGCGACAAGGATCTCCTTACATCTCGCTGGCGGCATCTACTTTCGCAGGCAGATGTGCTGAGGACTGCATTCCTTGAACAAACAGGTCGCCTTCGCCAAGTCGTTCTATCTCCCCGTCTGTGCGAAGATCCAGTGACGCATTCTTACGATTGCATCTTGGACGAAGCCATACAGCGTTTCTACTCATCGGAAGAATTTTTGGCTCCCTCTCTCAAGCGTGGGCCGGCTCATTTGGTGTTTATTGCTGCACAGGACGGAATGGCTTTGCTCTTGATGGTGCATCACGTCTTGTACGACGCATTCAGCATTGACTTGCTCATCCGAGCATTACAGACTGACGACACAAGTCTTGTACCCTACGCTGCCTTCGTTGAAGACTTTGCAGAGCCAGATGAATCAAGCCTTGCGTTTTGGAAACGTTATCTCAGCAATGTCGAACCTTTCTCTCTCGCACCCCAGAATTCTTCGAATGTCCGGCAAATCTTGGAAAAGCTGAGTTTGCGATCGCCGTCGCCTAAGCAGCTTGACTATATGTCGTGCTCGTACGACCCAGCGCCGTTGCACCAAAAAGCACAGAAACTTGGCATCACGACACAGAGCTTGCTCTTATCTTCTGTTGGCAAGGTTCTGGGTCGCAGACAGGGCAGGAGCAGCATTGTCTTGGGTCTTTACGTGGCCGGACGAGGCCTTGACTTTGACAATATCAATCAATTGATGGGCCCAACAGTCAATGTATTGCCTGTTCGCATGAACCTTACGGCATCACTTTGTGAAAAGCAGGTGCACCAAGACATCATCAGTATGAACGGCCGAATGCAGCAGGTATCCATCGCTGATATGCATCGCATCGCGGGGCTACGAAATGAAGGTGGTCTGGTCGATGTTACCTTGAACGTTTTGCCTCGCGCCGCCCAGCAACAGCCAAGTGAAGGACAGATTCTGCTTGACATGGGCCGATTGTCACCGGAGTGTATTGGAGCTATACGGCTACAGTACATGGCCGCTTTTGACCAGCATTCGCGGCGATTTAGCCAGCTGGATCAACATGTCCTGCACGCTGTCAAGCCGGTACTTGATATTGAAGTGTCATACTCTCCAATAGGTGATTCTCTTGCTTTTGGCATATTCTGCGCAGAGTCGCTGCTTTCAGCCGCTCAAGCAGAGGAGCTAGTCCAGAACGTCTGGAGATTGGCAGTGGAATAGTGTAGAGATGTTCTTATCGCACGACATATTGTGCATGTACTGTAAATACGATAATATTAGTGAGGTCCGACAAGATTCAATTAGGGAGCCAGGTTTCTATAACCGTCCTACGCACCTTTGAGACCAGGATCAGATTGTGTACATTACGACCAGTCCACTCGATTTTACAGCCGGGGTGTAGACGTTCGGATCGGCAAGTAACTCAGCTGTTCGAGATTCATACAAATCTGGATAGCGCTCGAATAGACTTGCTTCCGCCGTGCGCCAGCTCGACTGATCTTGACACAACGACTCCCAGCCAGTCGTCTGCGAGCTGAGCAAGTTTTGCTTGGGCACTTGACTGTCGAGGACTGACTCGTTAGGAAAAGTTGTGTAGATAGCCCGTGCAACAGCGGCATCATCGAGCATTGACGCGTGAACGGCGTACTTTTCTAGTCCACGTCGCGCGCCAGAAGCCAGCTTGATAGACTTGATCGCCGTTAGCACTTCTTCGATGCTACTGTGCGAGCGTATAAGATCGTATGCTTTGCCAGGGCCCATGCCGCGGATGTTTAGAGTAAAGTCGGTACCAGCTAGAATTGCAAATTCCACGAGTTCGGCCGGACTAAGCGATAGGCTTGACAAAACAGCCTCGAGGTCGACAATCGTCACGGCACTCAGCTTGAATCTTGGCTGATCTGAGCTTGAGTCATAGCCGTCGCGAGAAAGCCGCATAAAGCCTCGTATCTGTGATGAACCATAGATCAACACATCAGAATCCTCGCTGGCCACCAAGTCCACATGGCCAAGTTTTGCTAGTAGGGCCGCAGTACACTCTCCCTCAAATGAATCAGGCGATGCCTGCACGGGTATCTGAAAGCCCTTTAGAATAGTCTGACATTCCATGATCTCCTTTTGGGTCGGACCAGCGACACGGCGAGACAGCTTTTGTACTAGATTTGAAGATTCTGAGACTAGTTGATGAAGCTCTTCTGACGGTAAGTTCACGTCGTCTTGATACAAGGCTTCGAAGATTGAAAATTCGGCTTGCTTTTCCGTGTCAGAAGCTGAGGAGTTCACAGATCCTCGCAAATGCTCAGCCAAGGCGTGAGCAACGGAGGCTGCTTCTCGCAGCCCATCTGAAAGTATGATCGCCTCTGTGGCGTTGACATCGGCTCGCGCAGAAGGTAAACTGGCGAGTGCTGTGAGTCGATCAACCTGCACCGTTGTGGTATCACTCTGAGCGTGTTTCACTGTGCGCACGACTTCTTCTCGCAATGCAGGTGTTAACGTCTCGAGCTTATCAAAGGTGATGGCGAGCGCTTTGAGTCTCTCTTCGCGTTCTTGGGCCAGACCCAATCCTTTCTTGACGGCGGTCTTTGCAAGACCGCGTTTGGCCCTCTCTCGCGCTTTCGCTGGTGTCGAATTTGCCGAGTCGAATACAACAACGGGTTTGATACCGGAAGCCTTGCAAAGTCTAGCGAGTCGTAGGCACCAGATAGCATGCTTACTTGGTTGGTCGTAGGGCAGCCATAAAGTTGACATGAAATCACGATACAAGAGCGAGTTTCCGTCAATGCAGACGCGTTTGCCTCTCAGATAAGTCAATGGATGCGTCTGCGCAGCACTTGGCGCGAGTTTCTCAAGTAACGGGAAGATTCCCTTGACACCCATCCGAAGTATTCTAAAGTTCAATCCTCAACTGTGCTCTTCAGACAAGAGGTCTCGATCTTGATGACATGATAATGCAACTTATCGTCTTGGGCTGCTAGTGGGAGTTCGGAATGGTAGCTAGCCCACGTACGCGTCGCGTCGTCTTAGGGCGACCGCCCAAATCGTCACAAACACGTGCCTCGCTCCCGCGCATAAGATAGCCGCGCCAGCTAAACGGTCTGCATGAAATGGATGAACTGGAGCTATTGAACTATCAATGAAAATTCGCTTTTGAAACCCACAATCGAATGCCGAATTTAGGCATGCTCAGGCGCCTGTCTAACAATCTCAATCTGGGCCTCGCCTTTGCTCTTGTACTGACTTGGGCCAGTTTGTTCACTGTCGAGACTGGCAGTCTTCTTGAGGTCCAAGTCGGCATCAGCTGCAAGGGCATCTGATGCAGAGAGCCCAGAGTATCCGCGTTCGGGCGACAAGAAAATGATCACGGCCAGATAGGTGAACACACAGCCCATGAAAATGCCAATGACCTTGCCGAGGTTGCGCTTGCCATCGGCGAGAGGAAGGCTGTCGGCAACAGTCGTCTCAATGGTACTTGATGCAGATGATGCCAAGTTTCCAAGCTGGTATGCCATACCAGCTACAAACGTTCGGTACTCGGGTGGTGCAAGCTCCAGGAGAAGCGTGGGCACGACTGACCATCCACCTTGCACGGCAAACTGCTCAAAGAAGAAGGAAACGATGACAGCAGGCTTTGAGGTGACGGAAGAGTAGGCAGGCACCAAGGCAGCTCCTAGGACGACAGTCATGAGGATTGTCAAACGTTTACCCATGAATTGTGCGAGCCAGCCAAAGAAGAAGCCACCGCAGATGGCACCAGTGTTGGCAAAGCACATGATGATTGTCTTCCAGTCCTTGTCAAACCCACGCTGCTCCCTGAGATAGGTAGGAAGTAGGTCTTGCGATGCGTGCGAGGAGAAGTTGAAACCGACCATGATGAGGACAAGGATGACAAAGATTGGGCCGTGGTTTTTGATGGCTAGTTTGCCTTGCTTTGCGAATTTGGCAATCTTGGAGCCGCTCTCGTCTGGGACGTGTGCACGATGAGCCTTCAGGGCAAGGAAAGCGTTTGTCTCTGGCGTCATCAAGCGCCACACAGCGAGCAACAGGGGAGGTCCACTTGTGAAGAAGGCCAAACCACGCCATCCAGCATGTGTGCCTTCGAAGCCGCGCGAGAAGCAGGTCGAGAGAAGGTATCCAAAAGCATAACCTTGCTGCAGCATGCCTCCAAGTAGAGTCCGTGCTGCTGGAGGTGCATCCTCAAGCGCAGTCACCTGACTCAAACCAGTCATGCTTCCCATTGCAATGCCAAACAGGGCGCGAGCGGCCAGAAATTGTGGCATCGTGTGAACGAAGCCTAGACCAATCTCCAGGACAGAGAACATGAGAAGAACAAATGCCATGATAAGCTTCTGTTAGCACATTCAAGCAGGCATTGTACATACCCTGCGTCCGTACGTGTCGGCAATGATACCGCTCGTCGCGGCTCCCACGGATCTGAGCGTTAGTATAATATTTTCCTGACAGGGGCGAACATACCGCAACATCAGGACAAGGGTGATTCCCCAGCTCAATTGAGTCGTCGTCTTGTTCAAACTCTTTGCAATATCACTCAACGTCAAGCTCACCACCTGTTGCGCATTAGCGATGTCACTGAGAGGACCCCGCTTACGAAAAAGTCAACAGCATCCCAAGTCCAGCAGCAAAAGGCCAAAAGGAAGTTGTTCCATTGCTTTAGATTCAAGGTGCTGAGAATCTTGAAGGGATTCTTGGGCTGGATGGGGCGTTCTGGGTTGAGCTCCGTAAAACGACTGACCAAGTACTGTCGCACCGTCATGATTTTCCAGGTGCAGAAGAACACGAAGACAAGACGAGTTGATGTTTCACGTATAGAAGGACACGTTGATGGGACGGAGCTTTTAAGCAATGCTGATAGACTTGTCCCGAGAAATCACGCTTGGAGAGGTCATGTGCTGTTGGCAAATCCCTCCAGCTTTCCAGCGATCGCGCCATCTAGCATGGGGACGAGTCCGGTGCAGTTGTAGACCAATCGGCGCGATTCTTGTGTGGTAACATTACGTGAGGAAGCATCGAGATTGAACGTTGAGATTGGCCTTGTTTGCCGTCGGAGTTGCGACATGGTGAACAAACATGATCGGGGAAAGCGCTTGGTGTAGCATTGTGTGTGCGAATCTGTGGAGTAGCCGACCGACGCGGATACGACTGGCGTGTCAGAGCTGGCCTGACATTTTGTCACGAATCACAGCTCTGCTGTAAGAGACACAGAGTATGGCCGCTTATGCGAGAGATGAATCAGTCTTCATGCAAGCGATGAACCGTTGGTGAGAGAAGGTGCAAGATCAATTTCCATTACTCCTCAGTAAAGGCATCGGTCCTGAGCTGATCCGGTCGCAAGGGAGCATGATGCTCTCAGATGTGCAGATTAAGTACGACGGAAACGCTGCTTTGCGCAGAGCGGCAGGCGGAGGAGACGCAGGATGTCGTGGTTGAAACAATGCAGATCTACACACCTGGACTTTGGTGGAGTCAACTCCTGAGTCACGTGATTCCCCACCTCCGTCATCTCGGCACGTGATCCAACTCCTCGCCTCGAGCTCACGCCAACCCACCCTGTGCATGTGAGAGGCGCCTCAAGGTCAACACACACACTGACCATGCTCTCACTCTAGGAACGCAATCTATCCAGCTCGCACAATTGCTCTCAATCATCATAAGTATCAATAGCAGCTACCAAGACTGATTCAAGCCACATCGACTGCAATGCCGGACGAGATCGAGTCGACGCCTCTGCTCGGCAATTCTGACCCAAGCCACCCCAAAACGGACAAGCGTAGCGGAACAGGCTTGCGCTCAGTTGGCATTTCTCTAGCTCTCGGTGCTGCTTTATTGCTGATGTTGACCGACGCTGCTCATTCAGTGTCAGACATTGAGCTCGCTCGTTAAAGATTTTGCTCAGACAAACACACTGAGACTGGTGCACAGCCTTCGCTATCAATGCTCAAACTCGACCCCAGGTGCTATGAATCAGATGACTCGCAACGGGTGGCTTTTTTGATGGGATTCACACCCATCGCAGAGGCCATTTCATGCACGATTATGGTTCTCGTTTATGGCCGACTTTCTGACAGATGGGCCCGCCGACCAATCTTCTTCGTGGTCGCCATAGGATCCTTGGTCAATTGCTGGCCAAGATATCCTCCGCCAGCTTTTATTCTCTCGTTGGCGTCCTGCCAATCTACCTGGGGCCAGTCTTTTCTGGATTGTGCGGGTCTGGCGCAGCCTTGAAATCGGCTCTTTGGTGCTATCTGTGCGAGACACTCTCGGAGGAAGAGCGAATCACCGCCTTCAGCTGGGTTGCTGGGTTATCCTATGGTTCCGTTGTGGTCGGTCCGTCCTTCGGGTCATGGCTTTTACAATTTGGCTTGACGGCACCGTTATGGTTCGGCGCGCTTCTTACATCACTAGCCCTGGTCATCATTTGTTTCCTGCCTGAGAGCCTGGCGCGTCTAGAACCAGAGGATCAAACGGTTGTGTCCTATTTCGATCTCGCCCGGGAAAGCTTGTCGGGCGTCAAGCTGCTCTTTTCTCAGCGGACAGCTTTAGTACTCGGATTTGTCACCTTTTGCTGGGACTTTACCATAGGTGTGATGCTAGTCTTTGTCCAGCACTTGATCAACTATTTCGGCTGGTCAACAACGGCAGGCGCCAATTTCTACTCGGCCTTCGCGCTCGCAAAGGTTGCCACCTTCTTACTTGCAATGCCAGCTGTCTCGTGGCTACTCGGAAACAAGATTCACCGATTCAACTTTCAGATTTGGTATTATAGGCTACGGCGTGGCGTTTTTTTGCTATGCAATGATCCGCGATCTGCGCTTTTTGCCGCTCATTGTTGCACTTCAAGCAATCTCATCTCCCTTCACCATTGTCATGCGCTCTTACATTGCTGATTTGGCACCTGCCGACGAAATTGGGCGCGTTTTTGCCGCCATGTCGCTGGTAGAGAGTTTGGGTGATGTCTTGGGGCCAGCTGCATGGAATGGAATCTATGCAGCACTGCTTGGCAAAAGCCGAGAGGCGTCTTCGTCTGTATTTCTTGTAGTCGCTGCTAGTTATGTCGTTGCGCACTGCAGCACATATTTCATGTCGCGGGACGCCCAGAGAGGTGCGCAACATGATGACTGATCTGCTACATCCGCTTGGACGCAATTCTTCCACCAGGCTGAAATGGCAGCTTGTGACTTTATATAGTTACTCTTGTGTGGATTGGAAGGGTTTGGAATAATTTATAGTGACTACTGGTAGAAAGAAATACGAACGTAATTTGTGAAGAATAAGTAAAGTCTATGGCGTGCTCAATGCCAGCTGCCTGGAGCTGGACCAAATGTTTCTCCTTCAGCCACAAGCTTACGGATGGCGAGACCATTGGCCTCAGCAGTGTTTGTGCCGATGGTTGTGCCCCACCAGTCGGGCATCTTGATATCATTGAGTCCAAGAGCAAGAGCCAGTAAGATGGTACAGAGGGACAAGCCCAGGTCGAGACCGCACGAGAGAATCTATCAGTCAGTGAGGTCCATGCAACGCAAGAAGGGCCAATGACATACGTAATTGTACTTGGTCCACCAAAGCGTGTGGCGCTTCTTGACGTAGTAATTGAAAACCCAGCCGGCCATACCATACGTGGCATAATTGAGCACAGTCGCCGGCGGAATCATACCAGAGCCTGCAAACATGACTGGGATGTTGACATACTGCAGCCAAGAGTTTGGGTAGCGTCGACCAACAAAGTAAACGATGACCGGGAGGATGAAGCCTACAGGGAAGAAGAGCAAGAGACCGCTGTAGATTTTGCCGAGGCTGAAGATGCGCGCAGGTCCAAGGAGACCCCAGATACTACGGTCAGGGAAACCCGCTAGGATGAGGAAGACTTACATGGAAGCGTTGAAAAACACCCTGGGGCCCGGGCAAGTAAAGTGCATCGGTGCCTGCTTGGTGCAAATGTTGGGGATGTGGTTCAAAGCGAAACGCACGGCAAAGACGTCCACAGTAGAGCCGACAAAAGTGGCAACAAGCTGTACCCAAAAGAGTTTGCGCTGAGGCACTTTCATATAGTGAGCCAACTTAATGTCGCCGACAAAAGTCAGCGTCTGTGCCATGGTGATGTAGCCATAAGTCTTGAACAACATCATTGCGATGGGCTTGCCGGGCTGGAGGTAGCCAATGATGAATTCCGTCAGCACGTTCAAGCCGATGGCAATATTGGTGATGGACGCAATGATGCCGACTGGAACGACATAGAAGACTGCAATGGCCACGCAGAGCAAAAGCGCCCACCAAGTGAGACCAGTCGACCAGGCAAGAGCGACTGAAAAGGTCATGGAAATCATCACCACAAACACAATGAGGTACCACCACTGCTGTTAGCCGAAGATCTCGTGTTCAGGATAGGCATACATCAGGCGTTTCTGGGTAAGCGCGCATAAGCTTCATGTGGATATCCTCCTTTTCCTTGCGGAAGAATTGCCTGCGAATGGCAGCGCCGTGGTGCAGGTAAATATAAGGAAGTGTGGCAGCAATGGTGGCAAAACTGACGCCATAGGCAAGAGCGAAACTGGTTGGCAGAAACAAAGGCGAGTAGGCCTCGTATTTCGACACCTCCAGCTCAAAATTTGGTGTCAGCAGACGAGTGGCGTTGAAGGGCTGTTGCATGTTATCGTAGCTGGTGCTCTCCGACATGGGCAGCCAATCGCCGTACCTAGAGTCAGTCTTGGTGTGACGCAAGCAAAGATGGACACTTACCAAGTGTTGCTAAAGTTGAGGCCAATGCCACCCACGACAAAGATGGCAAAGACACCAAACAACGTGTTGGCAGTAGCATGCCAAGGGATGACAAGGGGGCTACCAAGGTCTGCTGTTAGTCTTGCTCTTTGAGAGAGATTCAAACATACATCCGCTGATAGTGCTCCAATCAAATGTCAGGGGCAGGAGGCCGAGACCTTGCTGGCCGCCAAAGAGTTGATTGACAAAAACACTGTTGGGCCAGATCCAGGTCAGAATGACTGGCGTCGACAAAGCTGGGAAAATGTAAAGAGGGAAGAAGTGCCAGAGGAAGGCACTGGCAAGCACAATGACAAAGAGTCGGTATCGCGAAAAGTTTTGCCACCGTGGCGGCGCATTGGGCTCGGTGCCGTTGTGTAGGGCATGGATGAAAGTGGTTTGAACAAGATAGGCTGGCCAGATGGCAGAGGCCGGGTAGACCAAGAATCGACGGACCAGGCCCGCCATAGAAAGGCCCAGAAGCTGAACCGTCCAGGACAACATCAATTGGAAGCCAAGGCCAAAGTCTTGCTTGTAGTAGTGGTGTTGCGTCACGATAAAGTTGCCGACATAATCAGAGCCGAAGCCGACGGTAGCCATGACTGAGATACAGGTGTGCTCCTTGTAGTTGAAGGGACCCGGGTTCAGAGACCATTTCTTGCCAAAGGTTGTAAATTCGCGTTCTGTGACAAGGCGGGCCCAAAGGACACCCAGGTAGTAGCTACAGAATTGCGCGACCAGGCCAGATAGCATGACGGCGGGTGAGCGCAGCGACAGGATGGAGTTGAATGAAGAACCCAGACAAACGAACGTAAGGCCAATTACCCACACGCGGACGGTGCTGACAGGCATGTCGGGGTCATCTGTCGGTGGCACAGCAGCTCGAACCATGAGGTAGGGACTGTTTTCAACTTCATCTTCCGTATCAGTCGACGGTGTCTTGGCTTGCTCCTTGATCCATGGCAGCTTCTTGGCTAGCGGATCGCCTTGACGGTCGGCTGTACTGTAGTTGTCGAGAGAAACCTCATCAGACCGGTTGCGGAGGGTGCCGGCCTCCGAATTGGTCCTGGGCATAGTGACAACAAGAAGTAGCGGAAGAGTTGGGCATCCATGAGCTTAAATAGAACGCAAGCTTATCATCTGCATTCAGGAGGTCTTGTCCAGGGCGTCCATGCGCAGTTACCCCTGTGCTTCACAGGGTGATCTTTTCATAGCCCATCGCATTGTCCGGAATCGAGCGACACGCGTGAAGGCCATTCACGAGGCCTCAGGAGCAAACAGAGCACGTCGTATGGCCAGTTGATGATCTGTGCAAATAGACAGCATCCGTGTTCTGACCCCTGAAAATCGTGTTTGCTCGCGGAAACTCGAGCTCTGGAGTTTGGACCATGACTTGACAAACAGTCGGATCAGACGTTTGCCGTACTCTCGAACTATTTGCCAGCAGTGAGTGAGGAACGAACATTGAATTGAAGTGATGACCTTGCGACCGGATGAAAAGCTTCCTCAACCCGAACTATTTCAACGTCTGTAAGCCGCAAATGTCCTCGCAATTCCGTCATGAGGTCTAAAGGAAAAAGCTTTTGGGAAGTACCGGTCAGCGTCACTTATCTGGCCAAGCACGCCATCGGCGACACCGGCTCGAGGCTGGCGATCCCTACATTGAAGATTTGCCAGATTCCCCGAGATAAGCCCATGTTTGCGCTGCTGCTACTGGCAGTCTATAGCAACGTCTGTTTGCACATAATATTTACACCTCGCAATGCTCGCGTGGACCATGTTTTGTGTTTAGCCGGTACGTGTTGAACACTGGGTCTCTCAGCTCAGATAGCAGCTGCAGAGATCGCAAAGGAAACAGCAATCGCTCGAGACGCCGAGAAGATGAAGTGGCACAGCATGCGAGGAATCTCTGTACGACCCACCGAGTAGCTCAATAATAGCGCTACTAATCCTGCAGCTCCGCGGTTTCTTCGTTTTCTGCAGCTGATGTGGTGTCGCGGATCTGCCGGCTTCCAAGGTCTGAAGTGTGGAGCGGCGACTGCCGACAATGACGCCCAGGCCTAGCTACTAGCAACATTTATAAGCCTCGACCATCGCGATCGACACCACATCGACTGACCACTACCTGACATGCCCGAGCTATCAAAAGAAGTCAACTTGCCCGCCGAGGACGTACCGTATTATACGCCTCGGCAAGATCCACCGGCGGGTACAGCCAAGACCCTCAAGGATGCACCGCTGCTCTTCCAGCCGCTCACGATCAAGGGCATCACCTTCCACAATCGAATCTGGGTCTCGCCCATGTGCCAGTACAGTGCAGATGACGGTATGCTCACCGACTGGCATCTTGTCAACGTCGGCTCGTATGCTGCTCGCGGTGCAAGCCTGACGATGATTGAGGCGTCCGCCGTGACACCAGAAGGCCGCATCACGCCCGAGGACTCTGGAATCTGGGACGAGAAGCATGTGGCGCCCTTCAAGCGTATTGCAGACTTTATGCGCTCACAGGGCTCCATCTCTGCCATTCAGCTCGCCCACGCTGGCCGTAAGGCATCAACTATTGCACCTTGGCTTGGTGGACAGGGTGCTGCAGAAGAAGGCAATGGCTGGCCAGAGGATGTGGTGGGTCCTTCGGCCATCAAGTGGGACGACACGTACCCACCTGTCAAGGAGCTTTCAGTCGAGCGTATTGAGTCGATCGTGGCGGCGTTTGGCAAAGCAGCTGAGCGTGCCTTGTCGGCCGGCATCCGCGTGCTCGAGGTGCATGGCGCCCATGGCTACCTGCTGCATGAGTTTTGCTCACCCTTGTCCAACAAGCGTACAGATGCCTATGGCGGCTCCTTCGAAAATCGCGTCAAGTTCCCACTGGACTGTGTACGGGCGGTGCGCGAGGTGATTGAGCGCAGTGGCAAACAAGTGCCCTTGTTTTACCGTATCTCGGCATCAGACTGGGTCGACGGCGGCTGGTCGATCGAGGAGTCAGTCAAACTTGCCAAGATTCTGCAAGACGAGGGCGTCGACCTGCTGGACGTGTCCTCCGCTGGCAACTCGCCGCTGCAAAAGATCAAGACGGGACCTGGCTACCAGGTGCATTTTGCAGAACAAATCAAGAAGGAGGTACCAGGCTTGCTTGTCGGTGCAGTTGGCATGATTTGGACTGCCGAGCTCGCTGAAGCAACGTTGCAAAAGGGTCAGGCTGATGCCATCTTTGTGGCACGCGAGTTCTTGCGTGACCCATCGCTGCCGTTAACCTGGGCGAAGGAGCTCGATGTCACTGTCAAGTACCCGATCCAATACCACCGCGCAGCGCATCCGCCTCAGGGCGCTGCCTTCTATGGTGCCGGCGACATGCGTCCAACGCAGCAGCACGGAGCGACAGGCAAAAAGGCGGCCGACGCGGCCGACAAGCACCACGGTCAGCAATCTTAGAATTGAATCATAGAGCGAGCAGCCAGCTAAAGACTGAGGGCATGTTCCAAGAAGTAGTACTGATTTTGGTCGAGAAATCTTCCGCGATTGTGACGGTTCCAAGGATTTCAAGGTCGCTACAGGCGCAAATCACGTGTCTGGCTTGTTGTACGTCAATTGTGTCGCGTAGAGCAGTCGGCGCGCAGCTACAACGACAAGAAGTCTTCATGACGAGCTAGCTAGACGGCTCTCCTCTTTGAGAGACAGGGCAAATCGCAATGCTGCATCTGCCAGACGAACTATTGCTTCTCATTCTGCCCTATCTCGATCCATTCGCGCTAGAGGAATTACGATGCACAGGTGCTCGCTTCCATTCTCTGATTGACGAGAGCGTTTGGCAAAATAGCTTTACAGTTCGATATGAGATCGTTGCTCAGAGACCCATTCCCAGAATTAGTTCGACTTGGCGAGTCAAGTCGCTTCAGCGGGGAAGGGTCATCGGATGTCTCGGTACACCCCGTGCTGCCAAGATTATACCGCTATCATCGCATGCACCCCCTTTGTTACCGGGATTCGCATACCTTTATGATCCGGAAAAGCAGCTCTTCTTCATCCTTCTCCAGCTGCAGGGAGGTGAGATCCTGGAGCTTGTTGTGCTTGACTGTCAGACTGGTAAGACGACGCATTGGGATGAGTTGTTCCTCTTCAAGCTGCGAAGACACCGAAATTCAACTTCTTCAAATTGTTTGAGAGAGGGATTATATTTGGCTTCAGTGACGGCACACTTGAGATGTGCTCCTTCAATTCAAGCTCGCAGACCTGGTCTGCCAGGACATTTCGCGTTGTGCATGACGGCTTCAATCAGTCGATAGCGACCGCCGCCAACTACCTTGTGACAGCCGATAATTTTGGATGTGTAAGAATTTGGGACACCGATACTGTGCTCTGCATCGGAAGTTATGAGACTCAATACGAAGAGAACGTACTGGAGGCATTCACTGATGGAAAGCGGGTGATTGTCAAAAGCTGTGACGTTCCTGAAGATGGTTACTTTGCGGTTCTTGACATTGCAACGATGAAAGTGACTGAACTGGAAGCCTATGTAAGCAGACACTAGTCTCGATTTTATCGAACTGGGCATGTGGACTGGCAATCTGAAACGATTGTCTATTGGGATTGGGACAATCTCCTCGTGTCTATACACTTCGATGGCTCACAGACGCTCTTGGGAGACCTAAAGGAAATTGAATCGCATCAGTATCGGGCATTTGCTTCTACAGGTCCTGTCAGGTGGGCAGCGGCTCTGACGACTGGCGCGAAAGACCTCATTGATCTATTTGATCTCGAGGCAGACCAGCCGTTCTTCAGACGCTACAAGAGTATATTTGCGGTGCAAGAGCTCAAGCTCATTCTCAACAACGACGAATATCACGGAGGTGCCTCGGTAGCACTGGGAATGAACAAGACCTTCATTGCGATTGGATGGCGTGATGGTTCGGTCACAGTACAGGACTTGCTGAATGGTGAATTCAAAGGGCAAATTGTGCGAGCTGTGCCCCAGGGTGAGCAGAGTGAGCAACGTCCTGGTCGGGGTCACGGACCAGCTGCTATTTACTTGCATCCATTTCTTGCAAAAGGTGTTCTGGTCTACCTCGACACATTTAGAGTTGTTTTGTTTGACATGGAATTGAATCCCGAGGACATCTGTGAAGTCTGATGTCGGCCTCCATCACATGAGTTTGTGCAGCAGAGGCGAACCTGCTCGGTTCCTTGCTGCCATCGACAACACCCTCGCGACTCGTCTTTTCGCCCATTACTTTTTGCAGCATCTTGACTGTCGTCCCAAAAGAACAGTCCAGTACGAGCCTGCTATGTCGATGGCTGGTCAGCACGGACGTGCTGTGCTGCGATTGCAATCAACAGAATTGCAGCCAGTTGGTCAAAGTAGATCGGTGACTTAGCGATTGGCAAGAAATTGCTTACGCGGCGGACAAGAACGAAGCTCAGCATTCTTAGAAATGAATTCTAGGACAATCACTCTGTCTAGACTGGTGGAAGGATCCAAGGTGTAGCGCTAGCTAGCATTGAGTAGTCAGTCTCCTTCAAACGCCCAATCGCGTCACGTGTTTGCCTCCATTCGACGCACTTCACTGCGCGTTTTCAAGATCATGACAACAACAAGAAGCCTTCATGATCAGCTGACGAGACACTGTTCTCTGTGAGAGACTGAGCAAATCACAATGCTGCATCTGCCAGACGAAGTCTTGCTTCTAATTCTGCCTTCTCTCGATCCATTTGCTCTCGAGGCATTACGATGTACATGCGCTCGCTTCCACTTACTGATTGACGAGGGCGTTTGGCAAGCTAGCTTTTCAGCTCGATATGAGATTGCTGCTCAAAGACTCACACCCAGAATCCATCCAACCTGGCGAGTCGAGTCGCTTCAGCGTGCAAGAGTCATCGGATGTCTTGGTACGCCCCGTGCCGCCAAGGCCGTATCGCTATTGCCTCATCCAATACCTGACGCCATGCGGTTAAGGAACTGCTATTGTGCTGAAACACAGCTCTTCTTTAGCCTTCAAATAGCTGGAGACTCCTTGAGGGTTCTCGTGCTTGACTGTCAGACTGGCAAAGCGACGCATTGAGACAACTCGATATTGTTCACGCTATCAGGCGAGCGAAGGGCTGTCACTTTCGATCTCTTTGAGGCCGGAGTTATTTGTGGCTTCAGTGATGGCACGCTTGAGGTTTATTCCTTCAATCAAGAATCGCAAAATTGGTCTTTGAAGACATCTCGCGGTGTGCTACATTCAGTCTATAGCAATCGTTGCTGACTACCTCGTGTCAGCCGATCGTCTTGGATGGGTTAGAGTCTGGGACACCGATACTATGCTCTGCGTTGGAATTCACAAAACTGGATATGAAGGCAAACTCGAGGTTTTCACTGATGGGAGCCGAATCGTTGTACAAAGCTGCTCGGTTCCTGGCTACTTTGCGATTGTTGACATTGCAACAATGAATGAGAGTGACTAGACTGGAAGCAAATGCAAGACGAAATTGGTGGAGACTAGAAGGCCGTGCGCATGTGGATTGGCAATCAGAAGCAATTGTGTACGGGGAAGGGGACAATCGCCTCCTCTCTGCACGCTTTGGTGGCTCAGAAACGCTTTTTGCCACACCAGAGTATGTTGGTCCGTATGAGTTTTGGGTGTTCACTCCCAAAAGTTCTGTCAGGTGGGCAGTGGCCATGGCTCTTTCATCAATTTCCACCGGCCATCTCGATCTGTTTGATCTTGAGGCAGATCAACCGTTCTTCCGATGCTACACCGGTATTTTCGCCGAGCGACAGTACATTTTAGATTACGAGGACCATGACGGAGGGCTCTTGGTATTGTTGGCGATGAACAAGACCATCATTGCGATTGGCTGGTGGGACGGCTCTGTCACAGTGCACGACTTGCTGAATGGTGAATATAAAGGGCAAATCGTGCGAGATGATCCCCAGGTTGAGCAGAGTGAGCGAGGTCTCATTTCTAGTTGCGGACCTACTGCTATTTACTTGCATCCTGTTCTTGCGAAAGGTGTTCTGGTCTATATCGACACATACACTGTTGCCATGTTCGACATGGAACTGGATCCCGAGGACACTGGCGATGCTTGATGTTTGTCTCACATCACTGTTGAGGTATAGCACTGCGTTTCCTCTTCGTAGCAAATGCGTCTCTGCAGTCGGATCTTCTTGGCATCTCAAGCTTGACCGTCGCTTGTGCCAGAGTCGGCTGTCTACAGTACATGTACTACTTGTAGAAGGTACCTGCAGCTAGAGGTCCACCAGGGGCTTTCCATAATTTCTCACGCCTCGATTCAAAAAAAGTTCAACACGACGTATGCGATCGCGTCAAGCATCTGACCAAGGTCTTGAACAAAGCGACAAGAGAGGGCAAGGCCTGTCACGAGCGTGCAAGGGCTATTCATTTTAACGCAATAGGGCGCCATGTCCAACGATCTACCTCGCCTACAAGCGGCTCAATTCGCGTCCTTACCCTCAACAGCGAACGCCGACGCCCGCTACTGGCGCAAGTACAAGTCGCCCTTGCTCGTCAAGGAGTACGCTGGTGTCTCCCATATTCACTTCAACCCGCTCTCGCCGCATGATTTTTGCGTCACGGCGAGTACGCGCCTACAAATCTACAGCGCACGCACGCGACAGGCGCACAAGACGATTTCACGATTCGCAGAGACGGTTTATTCAGGTGAATTCAGGCGGGATGGCAAACTCTTGATTGCAGGTGATGGATCTGGCTTGGTTCAGGTTTTTGAGGCCGGCTCACGAAGTATCTTGCGGAGTATCAGGCATCATCGTCTACCGGTCCAGGTGACGCATTTCTCACCACATGACCAGACGACGCTCTTGACGGCCTCGGATGACAAGACTGTTTGTCTTTGGGATATGCCGACGCAGCAACCTCTACAAGTCTACAAGGGCCATACAGACTATGTCCGCACGGCGACTTTCTTGCCCAACTCACCTGATTTACTCGTCAGTGGCGCCTATGACCATACCGTCCGCGTCTGGGATCGCCGACTCGATGCACGCAGCGGTGCCGTCATTCAACTCGATCATGGCGCCAATGCCGAACGTGTCCTTTCACTCTCACAAAGCGGCACGACCCTCGCCTCTGCTGGTGGCCTCGATGTCCGGATCTGGGATCTTGTCGCCGGTCGATCGATGCCATTGCGCACGATGCAGAATCATGCACGCGGTGTCACGTGTCTTGCGAAAGCACAAGGTGATACGCGCTTGTTGAGTGGCGGTGTCGATGGCCATGTCAAGATTTATGACACGCAGAGTTGGCAGGTGGTGCACAGTGTCAAGTACCCTGGCAGTATCCTTTCGCTGGGTGTCTCACCGGATGAGCGTCATTTGGTGGTGGGTATGACGAGCGGCACATTGAGTATTCGCACACGCAGTACGCGGTCAGCGGCTGGCAAGACGGCTGTGAGTGGCAAGATGAAGTCAAGCACGGTGGCACGGGCATTGCGGGGTGCCGCGCACAAGCCTGATCAAACGGATCGCGTTGTACAGGATGAGGCGAAAGTGGCACGGGCGAGCATGCATCTCGCGGCGCACGACAAGGCTCTACGGCGGTATGCCTATGCCGATGCATTGGATCTGGTGCTGAGACCGGATACGGATGCCATGCTGACGTTGTCTTTGCTCAAGGACTTGCAGCAGCGACAGGCACTACGATTGGCATTGCAGGACCGCGATGCGGATCGCTTGGCACCCTTGATCAAGTTTTTGACTCGAGGGTTGGCCGATTTCAGATTTGGCGCCGCATGTGTGGATGTGTGCATGACTCTACTTGCAGTCTATGGCGGTGCCTTGGGAGGTGAGGCGCGTGTGGCGGTCTTGCTTGAGCGGTTGACGGAGCGGTGTCGAGAGCAGGTCTTGCGTGCCAAAGAAGCACAGCAGGCAGATGGTGTGCTCCGGATGCTGTTTGAGCAAAGCTTGATAATTGTCTGAATTGAGCTTTGGACAAAGAGGAAAGTGTTTGAAATGTTTGAAGTGTTTGACGGTGTTTGAATGGAAGGGCCAGTTCTGGCAAATCTCAAAAGTTGCCAGGTTTGCAAGATTGCTACTGCCTCAGCCTGTGCCGAATGCCCGGAGATTGTTTTCTTTTCCATCTGCCAATCAAAAGAGGAGGTTGCACAGAGAAAGTGGCCCAAGAATGTTGAATTGCGCGCGCAATCTCCCCTGGAATTCTTTTGCAGATGAGAAGCATGCGCACACTGCACAGTGAGAGTATACTATGGGCGGATCCCCCCCCCCGGTCGTCAGGACTCTCTTCACCAAGACAACATCTTCACACTCTCTCTTCAGGCTCCGATCCAGGTAGCACCCACACTCTCTTTCAACAGTCGTCGCTCTCTTGCACAGACTAGATCAGCATCCGTCGTTTCTAGGATCCATCAGCATCATCACCAACACGACAACAAAGATTATCAAGAAAGAATAAAATCAACATGGTTACTCTCACACATCTCCTCACGTCTGCAGCCTGTCTTGCGGCATTCACGCTCGCAGCACCCAACAACAGACGTACACCGCATCATCAACATCACGCCCGTGGCTTTGATGTTTCCGGAGTCGATTGGAACGCAGCGCTCAAGAACAAAGACTGGACCGGTGTCAGCTTTGGTGGTAAGCCAGCTGCCCCTGCCGCACCTGCCGCCGCTCCCGCCGTAGCTGCACCTGCACCCGTTGCACCGGTCGTCGTGGCAACTGCTGCCGCCCCTGCAGCCGCCGTTGTGGCCGTCAAGACAGTCACCCGTTTCGTTGCCGGCAAAGGAACACCTGCACCTTCGCCCCCCGCCGCGGCACTCGTTCAAGCCGCCGGTGACAACCTTGTCAAGGCCGTTGTGGTACCAACTCTCCGTACCTCGACCGTGGCCGCTCCTCCGGCCGCTTCGCCCAACACGCCTTCTTCGGATGGCCTCAACATGTCACCGAACGGCAACGAGTATGCCATCACGGTTGTCAACAACTGCCCGCACCAGATTTGGCAAGCCGGCTGGCAAACGAACAAGGCCGGCGCCCTTGTTGACCCGCGCGTGCTTGGTAACGCCATGCCTGCTGGTTCGCAAATCACCTTGGCCATCCCGAAAGCCGCCCTCGGTCTTCAAATCTGGGCCCGAACAGGATGTACCGGTTCCGGTAGCAGTTTCACCTGTGCCGTAGGTGACTGCCAAGGCTTCCAGTGCTCTTCCATCGTTTGGCAAAAAGGTCCGATTCTTGCTGAATTCGGCTCGGGTCTCAACACGGACATGTACAACACCGACATTACAGCCTATGACATCTCTGCTATCCCGGGTAACAACGTCGGTTGCAAGATTGTACCGTCGATTGCCTCGTGTTGGACAAAGTACTGCCCAGTCTCGGGATGCCCCTTGGACCAGGCCTGGCGCGAGGACTCGGACATGCACCTTGGATCACCGGCTGATACCACGTGCAGCAACACGAGCAACTTTGTCGTCACCTTCTGCCCGGCTTAAGGCGACAGCGACCTCCCTGGTTGAACAACAAATTTTTGCCTCTCCTATGCTGACTTGATTCATCAACTTTGGACCTGTGTTGAAAACGGTTCAACTCCCCTCCCTAGCTCAAGTTTTTGGGCTTTTGTATCTTGGTTGAATGTATGATTCTCCAGTCTTTATAGTCAAATTACCGTGCTCCCTGCCTGCCTATTTCATGACTTGCTTCTTCCTGTACTTGTACAACTTATTGCGTCAAGTGAGTCTGTGTATCGGATCTGCCAGCACCAAGCAGGTAAAGACCCAGCTGCGCCATGCGATCGTCAAGCGTCTCAAGCGATGCTTGTGCCGAGGCAGCGGGCAAGAAGCTATCCAGTGTCTGACTCGTCAAGACACGTACTTGACCATCCTCCTCGTCCACTTGAGAAACAGCGGTCGCACCAGCACCATAGATGGAGCTAATTCCTTGGCTCGCAGGAAAGCTTGCACCCAGACGAGCGTCCAACGACTCCACACTCACCGCAGCCGTCCCTGCCGGTGCCACACAGGCGATACGTCGCAAAACCAACGCGTCATCCAAGACAGCATAGCCCTCGCCGACCGCTGTGATAGCCAACGTTGCGGCACTACACTTCTCACGATAGAGTGGCTTGGCGCCTGTCGTGCCAAAGATGAAGAGCTTACTCGCACCCGCGGGTCGTCCTTGACCTTGTCCTTGTCCCTGAATTTGCTGTGGCGCGGCAGGACCTGCTCCTGAAACCTTGCTCTCCTCGGTTGCGATGCAGAAATGCGCCTGCGCACCAGGGCCCGTATCTTGTTGAGATGCCACCGTCAAACATGCTCGATAAGTCCGCTCAGGCCAACGGACGGCGTATACGGCCCGTGACTCTGCTACGCGCCAACAGACCAATCGACGACTGCCGACCAAAACGAGATGACCGCCACCGACAAAGGCAAGTTGCTGCAGACTACCTGTATCCAAGCCCGAAAGAGTCGTCAGAATCTTGCCGCGTGCTGGGTCGACGAGCAGGACGATACCGGCGTCGGCTTGGTTGGAAGAGGTGGGACCCGTCAGCGCCAAGAGAGATCCATCTGCAGAGACAGCCATGCGACACGGCATTGCGCGGGCGTGTAAGCCGGTGACTGGTTGCGCAAATCGATAAACACGCGCACAGCGCAAGAGTGGCGCGCGGTCGTCGCTCAAGGTAGCTTGAGCCGTCCGCCAGACTTTAATGGCTTGATCTTCAGCGGCGGTGATGAAACCTCCGCCTGGTAAGGCTTGGAGGCCTGTGAGGCGTGCATAACCGTGGGGTGCGTCTATACGACATGCAACTTGCCAATCAGATCTTTGTACGGTGTTGTTGTTGCTGCTAGAGCTGCGGTGCCAAAACTTGAGTGTCACGACATCATGCGGTTTTGTATAGCCGAGATCGGCTGCTTCAGAGGCAGGCGTTGTCCACTTGTCTGCCGTACAAAGAAGATGTCCATCGACCGAAAGAGCAAGATGCGTCACTTCAGGCTCAGCGACTTGGATGGCTGTTGTGCCGCCGTTCGCGTTGCGGCTAGCCGTGGGTCCGGCAAAGGACTGCGCCGTTGCATGTAAAAGACTCGAAGCACGCGCCGTAGACCATTGCCATGTCTGGATCTGCGGTCCAGCAGCCAACAAGAGAGTCTCGTCATCGCCACCTGCAGCGGCTACAGTCGCCCGTCGTAGTCCTGCAATGGTACAGGTCGCCTGCAGCGTAGAAGCAGAAATGATCTTGACGGTATTCTCGTCGACTTTGACGGCATAATGAAGACTGCCTTGACTGACACCGAGCGCCGCAATCGCAGTGCCGACACGTGGCAGCAGCTGCTTGCCGGCGGTGGCGAGTTGCCAAAGGACGAGCACACCTTCTTGACCACCGGAGAGCAAGTAGGCGCCATCAAGTGCAAAAGAAAGTGCTGAACAGGCGTGCGCATGCCAGTGCATCTTGCGCGGCGTCCGGTCTTTGGCATGTTGCAAATTGTAGATATAGAGGGCGCCGCTTTCATCAGAGATGGCGAATTGATCTGCATGGGCAGCAAAGGCCGTGGCGGTGCCTGGTAGGGTGATTTGTTCGTATTGGGCTAATTTGCCGTCTTTGATGCGGAAGATGTCGACTTTGTCGCCGCCCCAGGCAAAGAAGCGCGTTTCGCTGCATGCAAGGCCGAGGCAGGCCTTCATCTCGGCAACCTGATTACAGGAAAGCACGGACGTCTGAGCAGACCATTCAGCTGTAAAAACATGCTTGCCATCGCTAACGAGCAAGATGTCCCCCTTGAGCGCTGCCGCGACAATCGTCCGCTGATCTGCAAGTTGAAATGTTTTGAGAATGGCGCCATCGGTGTAGTCCCAAACACAGATATGTCCATCTTGATAGACACCAATCAAGCGATAGGCGTTCTTTGGGTCGAGGAGGAGAGTGATGATGGGCCGCGTGCTCGTCTCGTGCTGCATGCGTTGTAAGAGCTCACCGGTCGCTGTGCTGAAGACGTGTGCCTCATTGAGGACTAACAGAAATAGATAGCGTCCGCAAGACGAGAAGCGGGGCGACTGATTGCTAAAACGGCCGCCTTGCTTGCCTGTTACACGCCAGGTGTAGTTGTGATGCGCGCGGTGGCCGGATAGATTGACGCCATTTGTCGGGCCACCGTTCGTCTGCTGCTTCCGTGCAAGCCTTGATTGACTTCTTGATAGTCTAGTAGTGGAGGCTTCTTCGTTTGCCTGAGCCATAACTTGTACTTCCGACATGACAGCAAATCTACGCGATGCACACTCTGTGACTTCAGCTTGACTATTTTCGTTTTGTGGTGTTGCAGTTTGAAATTTCGATTCTTCACACGCTTAAGTTCCTACAGTAGGTAAGAGACACTACAGCGCTCGCACTTCATCAATCGTAAACCCCTACTCCTCACTCACTCGCTCTCACACAAACCCATTGATGCTCACTTGTGTTGCTCACGAGCAAACACAAACTCCCCAAAATGCTTGTCAAACTTGTCAAGCTCCTGCTGGTCACTGACTGCGCGCGTCGTTGGCGAGACCGTCATAGGCGGCAGCGCTCGTGGTGTCGGGAAAGGCTATATGCTATGTCAGCTCTGCTTTACTTCCTTGATCAGTCGTAGAAGCGTCCTTACCGTGACAAAATGTCCATCGCGGCTAATGACATGACCTGGCGCCGTGATGCCGATATCGAGCAGGTGTGCTGGGCGCTTGTTGCTCGTTGCGCCTGCGCTGCCGTTCAGCGACATGGCGATGGGTCGCGTATTCAGGTTCATGTTCATGCTCATATTGGATAGAGTCTTGCGATTGCGAGTTGTGGTCTAGTGGTCAAGCGCTTGCGATGCCTACTCGTCTGATGTAGCTCTTGCGAGATGTGTGTGTGTGTGTGTTTGGTGTTGAGCTCGTTTGTCGTCATAATAGAGTGGCTCGCGGATAAGACAAAGTCGCCATTAAAACGGAACATAGAGGCGAAGCTGACTGGATACGGATACTACTTTGCAATGACATGCCATGAGGCAGCACTCAGCTCAAGAAACTTAGCAATCGCAGAGTCCACGGCAAGTTCCGAACTAGAGATACAAGGGCACACCCGCCGCTATCAAAGCAATCTCACCGTATCATAGATGATGTTTGGATTCGTGTAGATCTCCGCACTCACGCCATTCGTACCCTTGACGTCAAAGACGATCGTATTGAGACCAGCCTTGAAACGTGCATCAAATCTGTACTCACGCAAGATCTTGTTGACAGCGCCATGCGTGAACGTGCGCGCCATGGGCAAGGTTCGACCAAACGAGACGACAGGCGGTGGTGGACCAGGATCACGCTGCCCTTGGCCATTGATGGTGACAATAGGTCTGCCGCCATAGTACTCATGCGTGATAGCAACGACCAGCGTTCTTGGCTCGGCGGCTTGACCAGGTGTCAAAGTAAATTGCACTGTCGTCGGTGGAAGATTGTAAATCTGCACCATGGGAAAGTCCGAGACAGAAGTTTTGCTATCCAGATTGTAAACGGTTGCGTGATCCCAAGCAGCCATCGCCTTGTCGCGCGGGTGCTTGCGTTCTATTTTGTCTGCGTTTCTGAACCCGGCTGGTCGGCCATCATAACAGCCGATAGACCAGATTGGCAAAGGCATGTTTGGCACCTTCATTGTATTGTGACTACAGTCTCCGACCTCGATCGTCACAGACTGTGTCGCCACAGCACGCTGATCTTCGTACAACGTCTGGTTGTATGTGCCAGGCACGATCCCTTCGATTGCAAAGGTGCCGTCTGTTGCATCAGACCAAAACTGTGCCCGCTTGTTGGACAAGAGCACAGTATACTCGCTGCTGTTTGAACCTGCATTGCGCGGTCGCAGACGATTGACAAACTTGTCAGACGAAGATGCCATCTGAAAGTCTGGATCGTCCAGGGGGGTTGTGCCAATCGACTTTGCGTCGTCTGCCTTCATGGCGGTATAGTAGTCTCTCGAGCGCGAGCAGTCCTTTCCAAGAGGCTGTCTATTCTCAACTCTGCCTCTGAGACAGCCCCGCTTGCGTTTGGGTATGTGATCCTCAATGCCAAGCGCGTCGAGAAAGTCAAGATTGGGCTTCGCCGTAGGCCTGTTGCCAACAAACACGGTTGTCCACATAAGAACATTGCGCGGCGCTTCCACCATGCTGTGGCCACTGTAGAAATAAGCCGAAAGTTCGATCCCTTTTACTGACAGCTGACAGCGAATGTCCTTTTGAAACGGGCCACCGCTCATCCCTTGCGTGGTGTGTGAGGTGTGAGCAAAGTAGACGCCGTGTTTGCCAATGCCATCGAGACCGAAGAAATGGTCGTACTTGAAGGGTAACGCCGAATAAAATTTCGACCGAGACGCGCCATCGTTCCTCAAGACGATATCACCCGTCTCGAGATGAATGCCTTGACGTGTGTCCGACGCCACGTTGATACTGTGCGGAAACGTCGCTGTGTCGAGTCGAAACATGTAACGCAATTCCTGCTCGACATTTTCAGGTTTGACGCCAATGTAGATGCGAGACTCGCCCCTTCTGAAGACATAGTAGCCCTTCAAACGACCTGTGTAGACAGTCTTGCCAGAAAACTCAAACAGGATGGTGTCGTCGTCAATCATGCGGTGCGTCATCTTTGTGCCACTCAAACCGCTTCCGAATGCACCAGAATGACGCCTGGCGCGGCGAACATTGCTCTGCATGTATGGCGTACCGGCATACGCCAAGTTGTGAATTGAGCCGTCTGGTGTGACGTGGACTTGCATCTCAGTGTCCGTATCGACGATGAAACGTCCACCTTCAGACTTGACTCCAAAAGAAAGGACGTTCGACGCCCAGCTTATAAGCAGAAAGACGGATGAAAGATGCATCATGAAATATGAAGAAGGATAGATGGATCCGCTGGCAGGCCCGCCTTTTATCAGCAGTCGATCTGTTGAGCTGAGATGCGCATGTAGTTTGTTGTTGTAAAGCTATTCTAACACGCTGGCAAATTGACTACAGCCTGACGACGAGATGGCACCCCAAATATGTGCGGCGCTCAACACGATCGGCCGTTGAAGCTTATCAGCGACAATTATTTGTCCTGAATCATGCGAAAGATCGGCAAGCATGGAAGTCTTTGCTGGCCCAATTCGAGCATTCTGCACAGAGTCGTATGGACGTTGTTTGTACTGCACAAATGATGGCGAATCGACTCGAGCATTAGGTGTACGAACACACCAGGCCTGTTGAAGATGTATGGTCGAGTCTGCTTCTTGATAGAATGCGGAATCGAATGTTCGAATGGGACCGTGGCCCAAAGTCGAGCAAGAGGTGATACGAGGGCACTGTGCCTTGAGGATCAGTCTTGACTACAGTGACGCGCACAGCCCTAAGCCGAGACCATGCCCAACAGAATTTGCAGGTAGTCGGAGTGTCCGCGTACTTTGTCGCTTCAGCTTTGTGTATAATTGTGGCTCAGACAAAGAGTTCTGCTCTTGACATGGCAAAGTTTGTGCATGTCGCAACCGCCGACCGCGAGATTGGTTCGGCCGCGAAAATAGGCTCAAGCAACCGCTTAGATGGCATACACAAGCGGGGCACGGCTCATGAACGCTGTCGACGGACAGGCACCTAGCGAGGCGACACGCTGAGCTCCAATGCAGAAAAATGTCAGAAAAGAGGCTCATCGAATAGTCTCTTGTGAGGCATGTTTAAGCGTGCACACCACCGCTTAGCTCGGAAAAGTATTCGACAATCAGGGGCTGATAGAAATTCTCATGCGTCGCCTCAGCTATGAGCAGCTTGATTGCTAGGGTCATCCTTGTTCGGCTGAAGACCCGTAGCGTTTGTCGCTGTGGTAAACTTGAGTCCACGTGACAAGAGCTCTTTTCAGATGAATGACTGTGGTGAAAAGACCAGAAAAGACAGCTAGGCCCAGGTGGTCTCGAAGTCGAAGCACATGATGTATTCGAATCCCATGCGGTAGGGGAGACTGCATTAAACTACGATGCGTTCCTCATTAATGAGTATAAGGCGGAACGAAACGAAAACCTCTCACAGTGTTCTGATGGATTGAATCTGAGTAAAAGCTCAACGCGCAATCTGCGCAGCTGCCTCGAAGTGTCAACCACAAGAGCATGCTTACTGGCTCCATCAGCAATAAGAGCAGCCCTGAGGTACGAACAAGGCCTCTAGTAGAGCTGCACGGAGTCATAGATAAAGTGAGAGCGTTGAAAGGGATATCGAGTCACGCCGCGACCAAGTACGCCAATGGTGACTGTGTTATGACCTTGTTTGAATTGCGCCCTGAACTTATACTCTCGCGGTACCTTGTTGTAGGCACCATGCGAAAGTCCACGAGCCTCATACAGCTTCTTGCCATATGAAACGACGGCGTGAGGTCTGCCTGGATCAGCTTGACGGAGACCATTGATGACGACTGTCGGACGAGCGCCGTAGTAGTCCGCCGAGATGGCAATCAGTAGTGTTGTCGCTCGCGCTGCTTCTGCCGGTGTCAGGATGAAGTGAATCTTGGTGGGCAGCATATACTCAATTTGCGCCATGGGAAACTGCGACAAGGCATCACCGACTGTGAATTCCTTGGAGCTGTTCCAATCGGCCATGTCAATGTCAAGCGGATGTTTGCGTTCAATCTTGTCGGCATTCCTGAAGCCATAGGGTCGTCCATCATAACAGCCGATGGTAAAGATTGTTGCCAAAAAGTCAGGTACATCAACATTGCTCTTGGTACGCTTGCCTGCCGTGATGGTGATTTGCTTTGTGTTGACGATGCGTTGGTCTTCGTACAGCGTTTGCATATAGCTGCCTGGTAGAATACCATCAATCTTGAATGAGCCATGCGAGGCATCAGCCCAGTATTGTGTTTGTGCACTTGACAAGCCGACAGTATACTCCCGCACCAGCTTGTGTTCCTCGGTACCGGATGCTGTCGCTGCGCCTTTCGAGAACAAAGGAACAGACTTGGCGTCGACGGAAGCGGCATCAGCTTGCTTCATTTGCTCGTAGTAGTCCATGGATTTAGAACAATCCGGGCCAAGCGGTCGCATGCCCTCAACTGTTCCCGAGAGACAGCCACGATCCTTCTTGCCGACATGGTCTAGAATCCCTAGATTGTCTAAGAAGCTCAGATCGGGCTCAGCATCCGGGACGCTGCCTACAATAACAGTCGTCCATCTCAAGGTCAGGCGAGGAGCTTCATTCATGCTGTGACTGCTGTAAAAATACGCAGTCAACTCAGTATTGGTGTCTGTGATTTGGGCATTAATATCGCGATGAAAAGGCCCACCGCTCATGCCTTCGAAGGTGTGCTGCGTATGGGCAAAGTAGAGCGCATGGCCATCAATCCCACGGAGACCAAAGGTGGGCGCATACTTGAAAGGGACTGAAGAATAAAACTTGGATCGCGTGGTGCCATCTGGCATGACGACGACGTCGAGTGATTCGAGTGCCTTGCCGTGCCGAACATCAGAAGCATGATTGGCGCTGTGCGGGAAGATGTAGCTGGACAGACGAAAGATGTAGCGTAGCTCTTTGGGCTCGGCATGAGGTTTGACGCCAATGTAGATGCGCGATTCATCTTGCCGGAAGACGTAGTAACCTATGATGAGGCCAGCATGCCCATCCATGCCTGTAAACTCAAAAACGACAAGGTCGTCGCCAACCATGCGATGACTCACGGTGGTACCTGTCAGACCGCTACCAAATGCGCCCGATTGCAGTAAATGATTGTGTTGCGACTTGATGTAGGCGGTGTCGTCGTAGACAAGCTGACGAATGGCGCCATCCTGGCCGACAAGCACCTTCATCTTGGTGCCCGTATCGACAAGAAATCCTTGACCAAAAAGATTGTCGACGGGAACGACACTGATGCTGTGAATGCATAATATCGAGCTTGCAAGGAGCGTAGAGAAAAGGAAACGCATGGCATTGGATTACCGTGCTGAAGAGCTGTCAGCTGGAGACGGCCGCCAGACGCGGCTTTATGTAAATGAGTGTGTCGATGACAACAAAGCAAGAGGTCAACAGAAATGATGGGGTTTGCTTGGCTGCCTATTGGGCAAACTTGGCTCGCAGACCTGCCAGACAGCCAGAGTGAGTGCCGAGGTGTCCCACCAGGATTGTTTGTCTCTCAGGAGACTTGTGTCTCTATTTATAACATTTGCGTAGCCACCACACAGTCTTCGTCGCACAGTCAGAGACAAAAGACTAGCTGGACCTCGAGCGGACGCTGCAAACCCACACTGGTAAGGTGCAACAGCGTGACTGTCTCGAAGCGCAGTGATTGTCGCACAAGGCCACCACAAGAAGCTAGCAAGCCAAGCATGCCTACTGCTGTTCAACGCATCCTGAGAAAACAAATCTTTACAAGCTTGAGACAAGGCTTGAAGAACAGCTGGAGATGCTCATCCACATCGAATGAAGCTTTCTAACGCGAGCAGACTCTGGAGCTTGACTTCGAACGTCGATAGAGACAGCTGATTTGCTTTTCTGCTCGAGCATCTCAGCAACAATAGAGCAACGCAGCTGATAATCAAGTCTCAAGAATAAGCTAGGGCGGATTCATGAGCTCGTGGTGTTGCAGTATGAGTTCATCACGTGCGTTGCCCTCAATCTAAATCTGGGGCGCTTCATTCTTTTGCGGCTTGAGGGCTTCGACTCAGCCTTTGAGGGTTCCAAGTTGCAAGGCGCGAATCAAACCTTGGAAGCGGCTGCATCAAAGGGGGAAATCGAGACGCGCCAAGAGAGAACGGAGAGAGAAGGCAGACTTAGGCAGTACTCAAAGCTACGACAGTCCCGTTGATCGTTGAGCCATACCAAAGAAGCTACCTTGGAACGATCCACCTGGGCAGCTTCTGACACTTGACCAGTGCAACGTCGCACAAGCTCAGAACAAACACACCCTAGCTTACGAGCTCACGAGAACAAGCCATGAGCGACTGGCCCGAACGTCACTACGCGACCCCAGATCCATCCAGGCGCAAGGCACCCCAGCCTCTACCCCCGCCTGTCCCCTCAGCTTACCAGCACGACCCTTACGATCCAAACTATGACCCATATGCGCCCTATGCCAGTAGCACGAGTCATCTCGCTCCATCCCAAAATGCAACGCAGTATGACTTGCACGATGGCGGCCATGAAGCTTACCCATTGCAAGCTTACCCACAGCAGCAGCAGCATTACGATCTGACACCGGATCCAACCTCACCGTTTGCGCACCCCAATGATAGTACTTATTTCCAAGGCGACCTGAGTGCACCACAGTCTGGAGCCTATGACACCCTTGGCGTGCCTTTGCTCGACCCTGGTGCCGTCTCGCCACAAAAGGAACCGCATCAATACATGCAACAGCAAGATTCCTTTACGGGCGCGCCCGAGGGCCCTCAGCCACGTCGATACAAGACGATGAAGCGCGTCGAGCTCTACAATGGTAATCTCGTGCTTGACTGTCCTGTGCCGAGAAAGCTACTCGAAACATTGCCAATTCGCGATGGCCGAGAGTTTACGCATATGCGTTACACGGCCGCGACTGGCGATCCTGGTGAGTTCAAATCAAAGCTCTTCACCTTGCGTCAGGCGCTCTATCATCCACCGAGACAGACTGAGCTCTTCATTGTCATTACCATGTATAATGAGAATGAAATCTTGTTTGCAAGGACGATGCACAGTGTCATGAAGAATATCGCACATTTGTGCTCGCGCGACCGAAGTCGTGTCTGGGGTAAAGAAGGGTGGCAAAAAATTGTCGTGTGCATCGTGAGCGATGGCCGAAGCAAAATCAACCCGCGCACCTTGTCATATCTGGCCGCCATGGGTGTCTACCAGGAAGGTATCGCCAAGAACGTCGTCAACAATGAGCCCGTCACGGCGCATTTGTACGAGTACACGACGCAAATCAGTATCAATGCCGACTTGACCTTTAAAGGTGCCGACCGTGGTATTGTACCTGTGCAAGTCCTCTTTTGCCTCAAGGAGAAGAATCAAAAGAAGATCAATTCGCACCGTTGGTTCTTCCAGGCCTTTGGACCGATTCTTAACCCAAATGTCTGCGTCTTGCTCGATGCTGGTACGCAGCCAGGGGACAAGAGTATTTACCATCTCTGGAAGTCGTTTGACCTCAACTCGAATGTCGCCGGCGCCTGTGGTGAAATTGTCGCCATGAAGGGCAAGTACGGCAAGAACCTGCTCAATCCACTTGTTGCGGCGCAAAACTTTGAATACAAGATGAGCAACATTCTCGACAAGCCGCTCGAGTCGGTCTTTGGCTTCATCTCTGTCTTGCCAGGTGCCTTTTCAGCTTATCGCTACATTGCGTTGCAAAATGACTCGCAGGGCCAAGGACCGCTGAAGCAGTACTTTAAAGGCGAAACGATGCATGGAGCCAATGCCGGCATCTTTGAAGCCAACATGTACCTTGCTGAAGACCGAATCCTCTGTTATGAGCTTGTGGCGAAGCGCAACTGCTCTTGGGTTTTGCACTACGTCAAGAGTGCCTACGCCGTCACAGACGTGCCGGACGAATTGCCGGAACTCATCTCCCAGCGTCGCCGATGGCTCAATGGCTCCTTCTTTGCTGCTATTTATGCACTCGCACATACCTTTTCCATCTGGCGCTCTGACCATGGCTTCTTTCGCAAGATCTTTTTCCACATTGAATTCCTCTACCAGGCCATCTCGATGCTTTTTTCGTGGTTTGGACTTGGCAACTTTTTCATTGCCTTTACAATTCTCGCCAAGGCGCTCGGTGAGAACAGATGGACGACAGGCGTCAATGCCGGTCAAAAAATCTTTGGAGCCGGTGCAGTCCTTTACAGCGTGTGCACCTGGATTTATGCCGCCTTGATTGTCATGTGCTTTGTCCTTTCGCTCGGTAATCGGCCACAAGGTTCTAAATGGGCTTACATGGTCACCATGACCTTTTTCGCTTTACTCATGGGATACATGCTCTTTGCTGCTGGTTTCCTGTCTTATGTCTCGGTAAGCCTTTCCTACTTTTGCCTGTTGTGCCACAAGACTCACGCTAGATTACAAACTTCATCGCCCTCAATCCGACCCGAACAACCTTCTTCGCCGCCATCAAACGTGACCCGCTCTTCTACCAGCTTTGCATCTCGCTTCTGTCAACCTATGGACTCTACCTTGTCGCCTCGATTCTCTACTTTGAGCCATGGCACATGTTTACCTCGTTCATCCAGTACCTCCTCATCTCACCCTCGTACATCAATATTCTCAACGTCTACGCTTTCTGTAACACGCATGATATCTCATGGGGTACAAAGGGCGACACGGGCGTCAAGACGGATCTCGGTGTCGTCAATGTCAAGAAGGACGGCACCTCGGTCGAGATTGCCGTACCGACGAGTGATAACGATATCGATGCTGCTTACATGCAGGCCATCAAGACGCTCGAACTCAAAGAGGCTGAAAAGAAGAATAAACGCTCAGCAGAGACGAAACAGGAAGACTACTACAAGTCCTTCCGTACACGGGTCGTGCTGGCGTGGATTCTGTCCAATGGCGCCCTGATTGGGCTCGTGCTCGGTATCGGCGGCGTCAGCCAGATTTCAGCTGCTTCAGGCAATTCGAGCACGGCGAGCACGAGTATCTACCTCGGTATCGTCTTTTGGAGTGTTGCAGGTCTTTCTCTCTTTCGATTCATTGGCTGTGTCTTTTGTACATTTCTCTCAATTCATGGCGTCTCTTGTTTGCTAACAGACAGACCTCGTGGTACGTTTATTCAATGGAGAATAATGTTGGAGTTACTTTTTGTATGTGCGACTTTGTCTATAGACCCTTGTACCAATGCAGTCCAAATAACATGTGCTCTTGTCATGTAGTCCAAATCACATGTGCTCTTGTACTTTGCTAAGTTCAGGAAATCGGTGCCATGGCTCGTTACACGAAACACGCAAAGCCTCGACCAGATACCAACCTATTCAGATGCCACCAAAACACCTACTTCTCGAGTAAACCGCTCGAGACAATCTCCGTTGCAACGCATGTTTCAGAACATTCGGCGTTGGCGAGCGTTATCGGCTCCGAGAGAAGGTCTGATGATTATAACAAATAGCTGCTCCGGCCCTCTTGAATCCATCTAGAGCGTACGCGTGGTTGTTGAATGCAGGCGCATCATTTACAACTGGTATGGCTCCTGGTTTGTGGCCTGGTCGAAGCGGCGCCTGCTGGCAATATCAACCACGCTCCCACAGCCAGTAAAGATCAAGCCAAAGCACTAGCAGAGGATCATGAACTCTTGCGTCGTGTGGCTGCGTTTGATCAAAAGCCAGGCCCGACTTTTCAACAAGCCGTCAAGGCGGTCGGGCAGGCGACCAGTCAGCCAGAGGCGAATTCGCTCGCTTCAGGCAAAGCGTTGTCGACCAATACGAAAGCAGCTGACAAGTCCCTGTGGGATTCGTTTCGTAGCTTGTTGACAGGATCCACGCCGTCTTCAGGGCCATCTGTTCCTGCTGTTGGCAGTGGCGGACAATCTGCCCTGACGCTTCAACAGTGGCAACAGCAGCAATTACAGAAGCAACAAAAGCAGCAGCAAGAGACGCAGCAGCTCATGCGGCAACAGCAACAACGGCAACAGCAGCAACAGCAGCAACAGCAGCAACAGCAGCAACAGCAGCAACAGCAGCAACAGCAGCAACAGCAGCAACAGCAGCAACAGCAGCAACAGCAGCAACAGCAGCAACAGCAGCAACAGCAGCAGCAGCAGCAGCAGCAGCAACAGCAGCAGCAGCAGCAGCAACAGCAGCAGCAGCAGCAAATGGAGGCGATGCAACACCAGCAACAGGCGATGAAGCAGCAACAACAGCAGCAACAACAGCAGATTCAACAACAGATGCAACAGCAGATGCAAAAGTTTCAACAGACTCAGATGCAGTCAATGCAGTCAATACAGCCAACGCCGTTAGCCAGCATGACATCCCTTGCCCAGCAACTGTTTGATTCTACTCCCACTGTTCCGGCGATACCAAGCGCGTCCATCGTTTCCGGTCTGTTGCCAGGGCTTGTGCCAACAAGTGGAACTCTAGACACGAATGTCACCCTCGCCAACCTGCAACCCTGTCGAGATTACATCTTCATCACGGCACGTGGCACAGGCGAGAGCCAAATAGATCCCAACGCCTCGCGCAACCTTGTGCGCAGCGTCTTGGCACAGATCCCACGCGGCGGTGTCTATCAGGTACAATACCCAGCAAGCATGAATTACCTGTCCTCGCCCGAGGCCGGTGTCAAGGATTTGACCAATTTCGTCGAAGCGCTGGATAAAGTCTGTCCACAGACCAAGTTGGCGATGCATGGATATAGCGAGGGTGCCATGGTCGTGGTGGCATCCATGACGAAACCGCCGTTTCAGAGAGAAGGAAGCATATTGGATCCTGCAAACCCTGGCGCCACAAGACAAGGATCCACGCCGGCAGCGGCAATTCCCATCATTGGCGGTCTCTTTGCTGGCGGTGGCAGCGTCAAGAGCGTACGAGAGGGAGAAGGCGATAGCTCATCGCGTGTTCGGGCTATTGTCACATTTGGCAATCCGTATTACGTCGGCGGCAAGGTCCAAGATAGAGGACCGCCCACGGGTCGTGGCATTGGCATTTTGAAAGAAGTCCTGACGTTGCATTCGATTGCGATTCCAGAACGGCTAGAGGCGCGTACGCGTGATTATTGCAAGTCGAAAGATCCAGTGTGTTCAGGCATTGGATTGTCGTTGCTGACGGATGGATTCACAGAGCATGGGTATGTGGACTCGAATGAAGAGAAAGACGCCATAGCCTTTGTCGTTAGTCAGTTGCGTAACTAGCTGCATTTGACGTAGAGTAGAGGAGGACACAACTCCATTTGAACAAGATGATTGCCTCGTGTCAAGCAGACAGGTACAAGTTGAGAACAGGTGGTGAATTGAATGAATGGAAATGGTACAAGAACTTGCTGTCGCTAGATGAAAAGTCAAAGCAAATCTGAAGAGTATCAATCAAGTTCAAGACGCTTTGTCGGTAGACTATTCATCTTCTTCATCTTGAGAGACTCGGGCGAGGCGCCAGTGCTCATATTGTAGTAGTGCCCATTCTTGCCAAGACCAAGACCCGTGCCATCGCCATGTGCTTGTTGAGGGTGATAGTTTGAGCTGACAAACTCCGTTGGACCCGTCTCCAGCGTCGGCCGGCCAAAGGAGTCAACGCGCCGGCGATCGAGAATCTGCTTGAGTCCGTGTCCGAAATTGCGCATGCAGACAATAGCGTTGGCAATCGAGATAACAAGCAAGACAAGCGTCAGAATGGCAAACGTGACGAGGGGTCGACGCGCAACGCCGTAAGAGGCAGCTTTAGGGCCAGCATACATGCGTTCAACCTTGAAGACAAAGTAGGCCATACCGGCAAAGAAATAGACGAGTGCAATGCACATGGCCCAGCGGATTTCTCTTCGCAACGCAAAGCTTGTGCAGAGCAAGCCAATCACCGTGATAGGAATGACGGCGATCGTCATCCAGTATTCGGGATCGCGACGGTCGAGAATGATGACGGCGAACTGGACTGAAAAGGCAGAGAAGAAGATGACATCAAACTTGAGCAGGGCGACAAAGATCTGATAGGCCATGAAACGTCTGCGCATTTGGAGATCGGCGCCAATATGTTTGTAGATGGTCCAGCCGAATTCGCGATAGAGACGCTGGGCCAGAAAGACGAGCCCAGCCGTGCAGACAAGGATGACCGGTGGAATGGCGTAGAGAAACGGACGAATAGAGAGACTGTGTTGAGTGCCATCCCAGACGACCCGCAAGTCGGCGGCGCTGAGCGCGTCGCGAATCTGGGAGATTTGAATGATGCTGTACATGGCGAGAGCGAGGTGATAGAGACACAGGCCAATCACCTGAATCGTATTCTTTAAGCGCAATGAATCCCACGTCAAGGCAAGCCCAAAGACCTCTGCAAAGAGAAAGAGGCTGAAATAGGTTGGAATGGCCTTGGAGGCTTGCCGCTGTCGCTTGTTGGCCGAGTCCGCGAGCTCAGAGATGCCGAGCTCAAAGCGATAAAAGACAAACGCTTCGAAGGACATGATGAGAATGGCCATGGCGATGGTGATTGTCATGAAGGCAATCGAATTGACGGTCGTTGGCCAATACTGCTGCATTAGCAAGGCTTGAAGGGACTCGTCTGGGAAGGTTCTTACCATGGCTGCGTTGCGCGGCGCAAGCGCTGCCGATCAAGTCCGTTGTTCAGTAAAGATACGCCCAGAGGAGTGACGCAGGATATCTTGTCGGTACTGATGCTGCGATGAAGTTCTGGAATAGAAACGCCTTTTCGAGTTTCTGGATGTGTCTTGAGCTCGTTGCTTGTCGCGTCGCGTCGTGTCGCGTTCCCAGGTTCTTCCTAAAGCTTGGGCGCGAAATAAGGCGACTAGATGGAGAGATGGGTCGAGCAAGTCCTTGTAGATGCACTCAGGTACGTATACAGCCTATGCAAGGCTGCCAAGGCAAGCTGGAGACCGGCCTATGGTAACATGAACAGGGGTAAAGCTACACCAGCCTAGCCGGGCCGATAGCAAGGAAGAGCGCCAGCCCCTGAATGTCACCATCACCTTGGACTTGGAGACCATTACAAACAAACAGTGTCAAGGCTTTGTCAAATGCAACGAGGGCCTTAGACCTAGGCCACATGGATAGAGAGAAAGATGATTCATAACTTATACAATGTATCTACTGCCGCCCGCGTACAGGGTACAGGGAATCGGCCACGGCAGCTACTATGGTTGCCAAAAACGAATGATTTAGAGCGAAAGAGCGATGCTTGGAAAAATGAGCGGTGGGCCAATAGCAGAGTCATAAGCATGAGCAGAGCGGGCCGTCCTTTTGTGCCAAAATTAGAGTAGAGACGCTAGCGCGCATCGTCGCAGTCGTTGCGCTAAGAGCGGTGAAAGTTGCTGAAGCAAATCGTATTGAGACACGATGGAGACATGCAGACGGATGGCTGCATAGAAGACTGCATCCAGAGTCATCAAGCGTTGTCGTAAAAGAATCACTTGCCGCCACCACTGCCAGTCGTTGACGCAGACGCCCGCCTCGTATGGCCACGTCCACCTTCCATCTGCTGTTGCTGCTGCTGTGCCGAATGCGCAGCCGACTGCTCCGTCCCCGCCTTCTTCTGCAACTTGGCAAACCGCAAACCGCATGCATTGCACAGCGTCTTGGCACCACGCGGTCCACGTCGCCATTCAGGTGAATCCGTCGTGCCACAGTCCGTACAAATATGTTTTGGACCGCCCTCGACGCGTGTCTTTTTGAGTTTTTTGGACTTGGCCGATCCCGGCGCATGGCTCCCACCGCCGCCTTGACGTGTCGATGTTGTGGGTGTCGCTTGAGGTTGAAGCATCGCTGGTTGCATAACAGGCGTGCTGGTATCGTCTGTGTAGTGTCGCTGTGCATAACTACTCGAGCCAGATTGAGAGGCAGACGAAGAACCTTGACCTGAAAGTAGGCGGGCGGCATGGGTCGTCGGTGACGCAAGACTGCGTGAAGCCGATCCAGGACGTTGCTGTGCATGCTGCTGTTGCTGCGCATGACCACGTTGAGGAGGAAGCGTCTGCGGCGCCGTCATGGGTGTTTGTTGCTGCGAGACTGGACCCTGCTGTGGCTGACTCATATACGCCTGTGTCGCTTCATCGCCATACCCGCCGCCGCCGCCAGCTTGCGCATACAAGCCAAATGAAAAAGGTTTCGGTGATCCAAAAGGATAGAAATCTTGTGATGGTGGGATATGCTGATCGCCAGTGCCGCCATAGGACAAGAACCGCGGATCTTGTACTGTAGAGGCGCCATTGCCAGTGACACCGGGCGGTCCAAGTGCGCCGCGCGTGTCTGGCATTGGCAAAAGTGATCGCTGATCCAATGCTGGCGAAACACTATGCCCCGGTTCATAAAAGTAAGACGCCGTGGCATGAAGGACACCCAGCGGCGGCACTGCCACGACAGGCGGCGTCGGTCGATGGGCCATTTCTGAGGCGAGATCTTCGGCACTGAGAAAGGCATTGACAAAGGAGTCGGAGATGGCGGGACTGTCGCGGCCGGGAACGCCAAGTGCAGATTGAGAAGGGTGGAGTTGCTGCTGTTGCTGTTGCTGTTGCTAAGATTGAGTCTGAGCCAGGATGGCTTCAACGGCAGGTGATGCCGCCGCTTGTGCATGATGATGGGATGAGGCAGACGGCCCAGATAAACTGCCTTGTGATCGGTCAAAGCCGTTACCGACTTGACTTACACAGCCACGACTGGACTGCGCCTGTGCCTGTTGTTGCTGTGGATGGAGCAAAGAATCACCGAGCAAGCCCATCTCTGATAAATCCTCCTGCATCACACCCATATCACGCAACTTCTTTCGCAGGATTTCATTCTCCACCTTGATGTCGAAGAATGTGTCCAGTGCCTGAGCAGCGCGTGAAGGATGCGGCCGTGCATGCAGGAAGAAGCATCGTGTGGCATGCATCTCGCCGCCAGTCTCTGGGTCGCGTACAGCTTCATAATGCGGTCGGCCTGAGACTTCAAGACAATGATAGTCGCCATCGGCTTTGCGAACATGGTAGTAATGATAAAAATCGGCTTGTTGATCCATCGATTCTTGGAAATGATGCACGAAGTGGGCTACTTCGTCTGGACGAATCAGGTCGGCCATGCGCTCGCCAACGAGACGGGTGGGTTCAAAGCCGAGAAGCGCTTTGGTCGTGCGCGGGGCCCAGACGATCGTGCCATCCGGTGCAAGGACAAGTGAGAGGTCTTGAAGGACATCGAGCATCGTCTGTGACCATTGACGGCGTCGATGCACATCGAGTGTGTTGCTGGTAAAGGTCGAGCCGGTTGTCGCATTGCCTAAGAACTGTTGCTGTTCTTGATGTTGCGAAGCGTGTTGCTGTGACGCTTGATCGCGCGCCATGCGCATCTTTGTACTCGATCGATAATGTGACGCAGCATCACAGTCATAGCCACCGCCCGTGTCGGCTTGTTGATTCGATCGAGTTGGACTGTGAGAAGGCGCCGAGGCCGTCATTGTCATGAATCCCTGCTGCGAATCGGGACCTGGCGTATCGGACGCTGATGCTGATGCTGACGCAGAAGCAGATTGTGATTGCGATTGCGAGCGACGGTCCTGAAGATGTCCTTGCATTCTATCCCGCTGCATTACGCTCACCCTCCACACGCGGTTGCTAAAAGACGCTCCAGCGTATCCAAGTCTCGAGCTAGCACCTAGCCCTGCGCAGGTTGCTTTGTTGCCTTGTTGGTCTTTGGCGATCGGCTGTACAGGAAGGGTCGCACGACCGATCGGATGAGCAGACACGCAACGAGATGAGGCTGCAAAGGCTGAGAACACGTCGGCCGGTATGAGAACCAAGGTCGATGGGTGTAGAGAGAGGGAGGCAAAGGGCCCTTGTGAGGTGGCGAGTCTGGGCCTTTTTGAAAGTCGTCAAGAAGACCCACAAACGCGTCAGGCGCGCAACAGGTCCGTGCTGGATAAGCTCGTGATCTACGCTCCTGAACCCGAAGGACAGACACTCCTGGAAGCAAAGGCCTTGTTGGGTGAAGCCGTACCAAGGCTAACCTTCTTAAGACGCTGCAACTTCAGATTGCAAACCAGGGATCGCGGAGAGATGGAGGCCCTGCTTGCAATCAAATAGAGCTGATTGATTTGTGTGTATTCTCCACAGAGAGAAGCAAACAGACGAAAGGCGCTTGGCAGCAGCACGCGCTAGGGATCTTTTGCGACGATGTTTCTCTGCGTCGCTTCAATATCTTGACGCGAGAGACTGCTGCAAGGTCAAACAGAGAGAACGATGTCCTTTGCAAAGAAGCTGGGAGGTCCGGCGACTTTAACTTAAGGTTCAAGGACTCAGGAGAAGATTCCTTCTCCGTTGTTACCTTTGTTTGATTGCTCTCCGTACCACGGGGCCTTGTTATGTGACAAGGAGATGATGCCTCTTCTCCACGGCAGTAGCAGCAGCAGCGGCGCCAGCAGTATGCCAGCAGATATGCCCACCTGGTATACGAACAAAACGCTACGTATAGCAAGAGGACGCCGCGTACAGCGAGCCAGAGATTGTCATTGAAGAGCAAAGCTTCCGAGACTGAGACGGAGAGAGAAGCAATAAAAGCTAAAGTGCAGTCTGACGCAAGCCGTGACGCTTCCAAGGTTCACACTGCGAGTCTGCGGCGCCATCCATCCATGCCTCCGTCCCAACTTTCCCAATCAGGCGAACAACAGGAGGGGAGCTTATGTCAGCGCGCCTCCAAACTCAAAAAATCAGCCTTGGGAAACCTTAGAAAGGCCAGGAAAGCTGACTCAGCCCGCAACAACTGGAAGAGCAAAACTTCCGAAGCGGGCCGAACGGCTTTGACTCTCCCTCTCATTGGCGACCGTGGCAATGTGTCTGAGCTGACATCATTCTTAAGCTTGATCAGCTATTACGCATGCTATCCTATCGTCCTCGACATGACTCCAAATGTATTCATGGATGAGACACAGCAGTCTACCTACGTGGACAGACTACTGAGCTATTTCTAGGCCTTGGTCTTGGCCCAGGCGCTAGCAAGGCAAGTACTCCTGCGAGTTGACCCGGGCATGCGCATGGTTAGCGCTACGGGTTCCTCCTCGCGCCAACTTCGCCGAGCTCGCGCCTCTCATTTTCCAAAACTTCGGATATGAAACCTTCTCCACCTGTTCCGGCACTGCCGTAATCGGCAGCTCGACTTTCCAAAGTTTGAATCATAGACTTGGGTGTGCTATTGACTTGTTCGAGCAGTGTGGATCATGCTTCATAGCGCTAGCACTGATAGTGCAACTCGGCTTGTGTATGGAGGTGCTAGTACTTGACACTAGTACTTGCAAGTCGGCGTACACTCGAGAGATACGTGCATCGCACCAGACCTCCGGAGGTCATAAACGACGAAGAGCTAGATAGAGGACGATCATTTCTAGGAGCTATCTGTCGCTCGATTCCCTCGATTCCAGCTCCATAGCTCAATTCGTGTATAGGCAGTGTGACAGTGTGATTTCGTGTCACGGGACTCATGGACCCGCGGGCCACGGTACGCGTCCAAGTGCCTCATGATCAAGAGTGGAGGCTGCCCAAACGCTGCGAAGCAGACCCAGGAAGCGAGCAAAGATCTGCAATGATACTACACCTCAGACAGCCGAACAGCGGATGCTGACCAGTAAACTGACAGTAAACACCATCCTGGTTTTTGAGCACACGTTGAAACTTGACAGCAGCCGGGACTGCGGTATGATCTCTGACGACTGAGCGTGGCGTTTTGACTTGCAAGTTGCGCAAATCGAGGCCTCAGTTGTGAGCTTGTGGTACAGACTGTACAGTGGCATCGCCTTCCAAACCGACAAGCGGGAGCCGAATGTCTCATACATGACTTGATTGCGCAACGCAGAAATCACCTCAAAGTCTGTCACATTTCCACAACTCCATAATCTGAAGGATCGCTCACCTGTGCTGATCGCAGCTGCCGCAGAAGATTCCAATGCTGATCGCAAGTGGGAGGCATATGCGCAAGAGTCGATTGAAGAGGCGACAAAATTGAACCGTCCAGATAGGGCGCTGATCGTTCGTGTGGTGACCTTGCAAATAGAGAGGACGTCATGCTTTGGATGTCGCCTGAGTCTGCGGCATGTCGTCTATGAGTTCAATTGCTTTGGTTGATGTCGGCTCCGGATTTGATAGCGAGCGAGTCGCAGAGAGAATGCAGAAGCTAGCATAGTAGGTCAAACTGGTTGCATACGCCAAGCAAAGCTAGACTGCCGGTACCAGATCCTTCTCCTTCTCCATTTCCTTGTCCTTTACAGGCGCCCAGCTCGGTGCTTGCCAACTTGTGCCGCTAATGGTTTGAATTTTGATTTTCGACGGTCGCCAGCGTCGACATTTGCGTCCGCTACGGTCCAGTAGCCTGTAGCCTTCCGGTAAGACAGTACCATTCGCCAACGTCGCATTCACTGCCGGCGACCCGGATCGCGCCGCAGAGGGCACACCGCTGCTGCCTGCGCCTGAATCTTGCACCAACGTGATCTTGGGCCCTAATTTTGGCGTCGTACCAGATTTGACATCGCTCTTTGCCGAAGCAGGGGCACCTTGCTGCAATTGCTGCTGTTGAAAGAGTTGCGCCTCTGTCAAGCCAGCCGCTTTCGGTTTCCGCTTCGGTCCGCTCTTCTTCCTAGCACCCGCCTTGAGTGCGCCTGGACCAGCTGTTGCAGACAGATTGGTCGGGTCTGCTAGAGAACCAATCGGACTGGAAGGTGGCGGACTGCTGCGTGTCGAGCCAGCGGCTACCTCATCACGCGCCGAGAGAAGGAGTTTGGGCTTCTTGGCTGCGCTGGCGGTGGCGGCGGCGACTTCACGGAGTTTATGACTGGATACTTTGAGCTTGATGAGACGCGGCGAGGCTTCTGCAGGTGTAGACATGGCGTCGTAGCTTGAATACCTGCACTAACTGTCTGTAGCTTTCTTTTGATCTTTTGAAGAGCAAGTCCTGTGGTGGTGGTTGTCTGGTCGCGTCTCTTCTTGATTTACTTGACTAAGTCTTATGCAGCGCGACCGACCACCAAAGACAAAGAACTACTCTGTTGCTCTATTGGATGCTTCTTACTTGGCTTACAAACGCTTGAATCACGCTGCTGGTATAATCTACGGATGCCATGTCGAGCATCGTCAAGCTCGGCATCAAAGGAATCCGTTCCTTTGACCAGAGCGACACCAAAGTCATCTCGTTTGGGACGCCTCTAACGCTCATCGTTGGCACCAATGGCAGTGGCAAAACAGTAAGCTTCTCCCTCAGACAACCAAAAAGCTTTAGAGACTCATGCTAGACTATTATTGAATGCCTCAAGTATGCTGCCACGGGCGAAATGCCAGCCAACACCAAGAATGCAGGCTGGATTCAAGATCCCGGCATGTTGGGTGCACGCGAGGTGAATGCCATGGTCAAAATGTCCTTTCGTGATTGCGCCGGCGAGCTCGAGGTGGCGACGCGTCATTTGCAGGCAATTGCTAAAAAAAAAGCTTCCACGCAGCTCAAGACGCTTGATGGCACGTTGAGTCTCAAGCGCTCAAACGGCGAGACCACCACGCTCTCCAACAAGTGTGCCGCCATGAATACAGCCATCCCGTCTGCTCTAGGCGTCTCCAAGGCGATTCTTGAGTATGTCATCTTTTGTCATCAGGAAGACTCCACCTGGCCGATTTCCGAGCCGGCGTTGCTCAAGAAGCGGTTTGATGAGATCTTCAACGCGCTCAAATATACAAAAGCGCTCGACCAAATCAAGTCGGTGCGCAAAGAGCAGATTGTGCAGGTCAAGGTGGATCGTGCCACGCTCAGCGCACTCAAGATTGACATGGAACGTGCCGCGCGAATCGAAAAGGCGTCCGAGGCGCTGCATGAAGAGATTGTCGCACTCAATGAGCGTACGCAGGCGATTGAAACCAAGCTCGAGGCTCTCCTCAAGGAGCAAGACGCACTCTTCCAAAGTGGACAAGAATTCGAACGCGTCCTCGCCAACCTCGGCAAGTTTCGGCATGAACGCGCCGTGATGCAAGACCAACTCGATAACCTTTCACAAAACGTCCAAGAGTTTTCAGAAACGGATGAAGAGCTACGTGAGATGTTTGCCAATTACGATGCGCATGGCCGTCGCGCGGAAGACCGGATTCGTGACTTGCAGGCACAGCGCCAGCAAGCTGGGGAAGAGCTCGAACGCGTGCGTCATACACTTGATCAGGCGGTGCGCGAAGAAGGTCGACTCAAGGCAGAAGCCGAGGCGTATGACCAACACATCTTGAAGCGCGAGACGCTCATTCGGACGACGGCACGACAACACAATGTGCGTGGCTTTGATTTGGAGATTGATGAGGATCAGGTGCTTGCCTTTATGCAACAATTTGGGCAGTTGCTGAATGGCCAGACACAAAAGTTTGAGCGGATGCAAAAGGAAGATGCCAAGGCGGAGGAAACACTTTCGGTGGAGGTTCAAGAACTCATGACGCGCAAGACGACGATCGAGCAGCAGCGTGTTGCCGCCAAATCACAGCTTCGACAGCATGAAGCGAAGCTTGTCCATATCGAAGGTCAACTCAATCGAGCAACGCATTCAGAGGGTCATGTCGAGTCGCTGCAGCAAGAACTCGCTCAGATCGAGCGTGACTTTGAAAAAGCCGTCAAGGAGTCCGAGCATGGCGACTGGGATAGTCAAATCCGACAAACAAAACGCGCCTTGCAAACGGCGGAAGACGACAAGGATGCCGTCAATGCCGAATTGTCACGTGGCAGCTTGCAAGCAGATGTGCGTGCCAAGCTCGATATTTATCAAGAAGACGTCAAGCGCAAGACGCAAGAACTCAATCAGCTCGTCGCGTCGCATAGAGACAAGGCCACGACGCTTACAGACAAGGCATGGAACATCGATACGCTCGCTGAGGATATTGCAGCTGCGGCAAGTGTCATGGCGATTGCACTCAAGGACAATGAAGTCACGAATGCCGGCGCTCAACGTGCCTTGTCGACGCTGGATGTCCAGGTGGCCACTTTGCGCGACAAACTCAAGCGTGAAAAAGCACAGATGCAAGAGTTGTGGTACACGTTGGAAGATACCTCTGGCATGGCTTTGATTCAACAAAATCATCCCGAACTGGATCAGGCGGGTTGGTTGAAAGTGGCTGTTGAAGAGGTGAAAGCGTCTGTCAAGGAGCTCGAAGATTGGATTGTCAACAGGACGGCTACCGCAAAATTGTTTGAGCAATCCTTCCAGCACTTCAAGGAGGAGCACGAATGTCTCATGTGTGGGCGTGGCTTTGACGATGGGTCATCAAGCGAGGGACTTGTGGAACGCTACAAAAAGTATGACGAGACGTTGCCTGAAACGATCAAGGAGGGACGATTGCGACTTGAGCAACACAAGGTGACGACGGACAAATTCTTTGAGGCATATGAGCGTTGGATGCAACTTCACCCTGATGTACAGCTTGCCGAGTCGAAATTACGCAAGGCTAGAGCAGACTTGCTTCAGGCGACCGAGGATGCCGACAAGGCGGCCAAACTCGTTGCAGACCAGATACAAAAACTGAAGAAGATCGATGAACTCAAGGTGGTGGCGACCGAGACGAGCCGTCTGCAACGTGAATTACGCGATCTCGGTCGCAAGACGGAGACTCTGCAAGGCGAGCTCCGTATCGCCGGTGCTTCGACTGAAGGTGAGAATTTGCCGAATCGACTCGCTTCCCTCAAAGATCAGATTCGCACGTTGAAGCGTGAAGAAGAACGTCTCGTGGCTGCCAAAGAACAAGCCCGAACGACGCTGTCAAGACTCGAGTTGCGACGTCGCGATGGGCAGCAACAGCTGGCAGAGGCGAATGCACAACGCCGTGAGGAAGCTGGACTCCAGATCCGCGCTGCCGAGAGTCAAGAGGCTAAAGAACGCAGTCTCAAAGAACTTGGCCAACTTGAAACGGCGTTGCAGGCGATTGAACCGGACCTCAAGGCAAAACGTCTCGCGCTTGCTGAGCTCAAGGAACGTGTGCTCGAGCGTCAATCAGACTTGCGACGCGAAACAGCACGCTTGACGGCGTCACAGAATACGTTGCAGTCTGTGCAAGACGATCTCGATGCTTATCTCAATAAAGGTGGACCGAGTCTGCTCAAAGGTGCCGTTGACAAGACACATGCCGTGCGTGCCGAGATTGCAACGATTCAAACTGGCTTGGAAACAGTCACGGAACGGATTGGTGAAGCGGAACGCGAGCGTGCTGCTGGTGCCTCTGCGCAGCGTAATATGGATGACAATTTACGGCTGCGACGTGTGCGCAAGGATGTCTTGCATCTCGATTTGCAAATTCAAGAGCTTGAATCGAAGAATGCGGAGCGTGATCGTGAGCGCTACTTGACGGACTCGAAACGCCTGAAGGATCGGTATGCGCGTTCGCAACTCGAGCGATCGAGTCTGGGGGGCGAGGTGCGTGCCAAGGATGATGAGCTCAACAAGATGCAGCGACAGCTTGAGACGGAGTACAAGGATGCTGCCGAGGTCTATCGTCGTCATTTCATCAAGGTCACGACCATGGAAAAGGCAAATGAAGATCTTGAAAAGTATGGCAAGGCGCTTGATTCTGCCATTATGCGCTATCACGCCATGAAGATGGCCGACATCAATCGCACGATTCAGGATCTCTGGCAGACGACCTATGTGGGTACGGATGTCGACCGCATCTACATTGAGTCGGAAGGTGAACCTTCGGCGTCCAATAGGACGTACAAGTACAATGTACGCATGGTCAAAGGTGAGGCTGATTTCGAGATGCGTGGTCGATGCAGTGCCGGTCAAAAGATGCTTGCCTGCATTATTATTCGTCTTGCGTTGGCGGAATGCTTTGGCATCAGTTGTGGCGTCTTGACGCTCGATGAACCAACGACAAATCTCGACAGTGAAAACATCAAGAGTCTGGCTCATTCGTTGCACAACTTGGTCGAGCAGCGCCGTCGTCAGGCGAATTTCCAGCTCATTATCATCACACACGACGAGACCTTTTTGAAGGAGATGGGTGTCAGTTCTTTTACGGATTTCTATTGGCGTGTGTATCGGGACAGTCGACAGACGAGTCAGATTGAGCAGAAGCGTGCGACGGCGCTGTAGGTCTGCGTTCTTGGGGTTAGATGGAGGATGCGAGCACGCTGCTCGTTGCAGGGGCGGTACGAAAGGATAAAAGCGCGGGCGGACTGAGACATGTCAATTTCATCAATCTGTAGCGCTACCAAGCAATGGCGACTGTATAGATTAATCAGCATGTCTATGACCTGAGGTACCTATGTAGTAGTGACTGCTGCTTGCAACAAAGACAATGCCTGTGTCCTGTGTTCACCATGATCATGAATAGCAAGACCAGTCTCGTTGAATTGAGTCGTTGTACTGTAGTGAACCTGGCCCACGACATTTAAGGGCCCCGAGCTTGCAAAACTAAAATTACAATCTCGCAGTGCATATTCAAAAATAGCCGCCCGGCCGCATGCGCATCTGCAGCCGTTTCAACGGTTGACTGGCATCAGTGGCATGACCGTACTGTAGCTAGTACAATACTGTCCGTTGCATGCATGTGCAAGCGCGCCAGAGTCGACCGTCGACCATGACGAGAGTCACGAGAATCGTGACAAGATCCTTTGCAAGCAAGCTCTTGTCACAGCAGCTTGGACCAGCGTCTTGAGATGCTAGCTGGCGCTGGCCAAGGATCGGAAAGCTGGATATGACAGCTGCAAATCCGCTTCGGAAGATTCTTTTCTGCGTGCGGGCGGGGCCTTGCAATTGTCGCTTAGGCCGGCGATGACCACACATCCGCGCGGATCGATGCTAGCGCTATTGCTCGAGCAAGTGATGTAACAGAGTCAAAGACTTGCAAGCAAGGGTCTAGCGTAGCAGGACTATAGGATGCTGTAGATAGAGAGTTAGGTCTTCAGAAGCATGTCCCAGTATAGTACTAGTATCTAGGTAGGTCAATCATCTGGCCATGGGAGAGCGCGATTTGATCCAGCCACCGTCGCGCGCAAAGAAGCTTCCCAAGACAAAATCGCGGGAAAGGGGCCCGGGGGACCCAGGATGGTAAAGAACTGGCGGGCTAGTTTAGTAAGTAAGTCCTTGTAAGTAAGGAAGGATTAGGCTTAAGGCCCTGGTTTCTCCCATCCGCATCTCTTGTCCATTCTAACAAAACCTAGCGAGTCGCTACCCATCGCCTCCTAAAAGCACAAGACTCAGGAGAGTCTCTCTCAATACGACCTTAGTCCTGACCCCTGATCCAACATCTCAGCTGCAGTAGCGTCCTGACTCAGCCAACCAACCAAGTCGTCATCTTCAACCAAGAGAACGGCCCCCAGCCCCCCCTCCCCCCTTCCAAAAGAGAGACCTCACTCAAACAACGGTCGTGACGACATACAGCCTAGTGAAGACTTGATTCCTTGCACTTACACGTTCAAGGATCTCACCACCTCAAGGCAAAGCGCATCATAACCACTTGAACCGCTTGCTTTGTGGAACGCGCAGGGCCTAAATTGTGACGACAGAGCATTTCGAAGCAACAAAAACAACAGACCAGAGACCGGAGGCGCACTCCTTGTCCTCACACAGCAAGCAGAAGCAGAGGCACGACTTTTGACAAACCATGACTTCTGTCCTGTTGCCTCTCGAGAACCCCACGTTGGCTTCCCATGATCGCGATCGCAGCGATGCCTTTGGCGGTAGTATCAGCGGCGCCGGGAGTCTCACAAGCAGTACCCTCCCCTCCCCGCTCCTGACCGCCTCCATTACCACACGGCCGCGTTCTTCCACATTACACTCCGCCACTTCTTCACAAACACCCTTACGTCGCGTCGCGTCAGCAGCGTTACGGCGCGTCTCACGGGAATACAGCGTCCGTGGCTCTGATGACTTTTCAGCCGCCACCACTTCGGCAACACGCTTCGGGCCGGATGGGAAATACGTCCCGCCGCCACCACTCGATCCCGTCCCTGGCTTTGACGATGATTTGGGAACTCAGACGTCTGGTAGTGGGAGTCGGCGTGGCCGTGTCGGTGGTCTTGCCGCTGGATTAAAACGACGACGCGGCGGCGGCGATGGCGGCCAAGCTGCATCCCTTAAAGCGGCACAACGCGCTTGGAAGCAAACACCGGAAGTCGGTGGCCAGATTGGTATATCACGCGCTTCTGCTGCCAATGCCATGCATGCGGCGTCAACAGCCAATTTACATCAACCTATGCCTGCGCAATCGGCGAAAGCGGCGGCGATAGGCGGTGGTGCCGGTGGCCAAGGTGGTGTTCAAATCGATATGGTCCGTGGTAGTGGCTATGCGCGGTATCCAACGACGAAATCATCAGCGCCCAAGACGTTGCGCGTAGAAGGACAGCGTGTCAAGGGGTTCAAGGCTGTTTGGCGGAATTTCATCTTGGGATTGCGGTTGAAGCTTTATCGTTTCAAAAAGTCACTGGGTCTCGGTGGCAGTACGCCTGCCGCGTGACGATAGCGGGTCTGAGACCGGCCTGATGAAACGAGGACAAGGCTGTTCTTGGCTCTTGTTGATGATGGATGACGTGCGCTTGATGATGTCCCTTTTTGTTTCCTTTCTTTGTTTTGCTTTGGCTCTTGCGGTCTTGCTTGTATACACTCTCTCTTACTCTTCTTCTGTATCGGCTTATCTGTATTCTACGATCTTCCATCTTTGCACACTACTTGTAGTGTAGCACAATGTTGTGACTGCCCTCTTCACATGTCTTTCTGCTGCATGTCATGGCTCGTAAGCAAGAACGAGACAACCTTGGACGGAATTTACAAAGAAGAGCAGGCCAGGCTTGTCAGACGCTCAGTCGTCTAACCATGTCGGCGTACGATCCAGCTGCTCAACAAGCGCAAGCTAGCTCGACCGCGCCGCGCCCATCGCAAGCCGCTGCGGCACCCGACATCCTCTCCCCCCACGAAAAGAAGGCCAACCACATTCAAAGTGAACAAAAACGAAGACAAGCGATCCGTGGCGGCTTTGATCAGTTGTGTGAGTTGATACCGACTTTATCACCGGCACAGAGTAAGAGTGAGGCGCTGGTGTTGGGTAGGGTGTGTGCGCATTTAGAAGCGTTGCAGGCGGAGAATGCACAACTTGCGAGACAGATTCAGGCGTTGGGTGGACAAGTGCCGCCTGAGGAGGAGGAAGAGACGATACAGGATGGGTATGCTGGAACAGAAGGGAATGCTGCTGGTCATGTACGCGCCGACACTTGAAAGGATCTCTATTGACAAACACGGGCATGCCGAAGGGTGTCGAGCAGCAACACCTCTATCACGCCGAATCAAGCACAAGGGTATTCTCTGCATGTCGTTATGGGGAGCGCACGTCGACAAATCTCATCTTTTCCAGGCGCCGGTCATGAAAGCTCTATCGCTACAATTGTTCTAGCGCATGTCCGCGGATCTGCGAGAAAGGATTTTCTTCTCAGAGTGCTCTTCATCTGACGGTCTTACCATGGCGCTTATACGAGTCGCAATCTTGGCCAATTGCCAAGATGCGTTACCTTGTATGGGTGTCCAGCGCAAATGTCATCTCGCAGTGCTTACCCAAGGCAGTCGATGCACATGAAGACGTGCGGAATCTGACTACAAGTCATGCTCTGCTGTACTTCTTCGAGCCTGAAAATGAAGCTGTTAACGAAACAACTAGCAAAAGATAGTCTTCAGAGCATTCTGTCACTCAGTAGCTACGTACCAAAGATCGGTTGCAAGTGGGATGCACGTCATCTGATCGGCAATGCCGGGCGCCTCTTTTCGCAGTCAAGATCGTGAATAGAGGCAAAAGGATACTACTTGTATTGCTATTAAAGATCTAATCAGGCTCAAGAGCTTCATGATTGGCAGTCCTCGTCTATAGAAAGCCATGGCTATCGATCTTGGTGCTATCATATGGACAGCCATCCGGGCGCTGCTCAAGTTCATCTTGACGGCGTCCGCTGGTTTCATCCTTGCTCGCAGAGGCCTACTCGACTCTCAAGGCTCACGCGCCCTCTCACAAGCTGTCATCAATGTCTTCCTGCCATCGCTCATCTTTAGCAAGATTGTCGTTGGCTTGGATAACTCGCTCGGCAAAGAAATCGGCGTCTTGCTGCTGACATCGCTGCTTTACATGGCCATCGGTCTCGTGTTTGGCTACGTGACACGACTGGTGACGCGCTGCCCGCGTGGATGGGAATCTGGCATCCTCGCGGCCGGTGCATTCAGCAATTGGGGTGATTTGCCACTCGTCATGCTCGGCACCATCACGCAATCGGCACCATTCGATGGTCAGCGGGCCCTAGACAAGTCATTCGCCTATATCAGCATCTACCTGTTTATGCAGACGGTCACTATGTTTGGTCTGAGAGGCACCTATCTCGTCGAACGCGACTTTTTCAAGCCGATTCCAGATGAAGAAACGTGTCGAGCGCGTGATGCCGATGTCACAGACGTGTCGTTTCTAGCCAACCTGCGCCAACTCGGTGAGAAGGCAATGACCAAAGTGAGACATAGACGTTCAAGTCATCACGCTCATTCAGAACAGACTGAACCCGTTGTCCTGGCACCGCCTCTTGCCAGCTTCCGGGAACCAGCATTGCCTGAATCAACCGAGAAGCGCGTCAAGCCACGCCAACGCTCTTTTGCCAGCTCGCTCAATCCAAGCGAAGCGCTCGGTCTCGTTCGCAGCGGCAGCCCCGAGTCCCTGCGCCTTCAGCCTGTCACTTCAGGTCTATTGAACCATGGCGACATTCACGCGCATGTAGATCCACAACAAATCACAAGATTCCCCTCGAAGCGCATCGATCGCGCGCCAACCACGTCTGTCATTACAGAAGAAGAGCCGCGCGGCAAGGCCTCATCGACAGCATCGACCAATGGACGTGAAATCGGAACCCGCTGGCAACTCTTGCGGCCACGCGTAATGCGCGCCCTCTGGCGGTTTCTATCGCCGCCTTCTGTGGCCACGTTACTCGCCTTTGTCATTAGCATGATTACACCCCTCAAGCAGCTCTTTACGCATCTCTCTGCTGCAGATCCCGATATTCACATTCAAGTCAAGATTCCAGATGCACCGGATGGTCAACCACCGCTTGCATTTTTGATTGACACGACCAACTTTATCGGCAACGCAACCGTTCCTTGCTCCCTCCTCATCTTGGGCTACGCTCTCTCGCGACTCAGCATCAAACGTGGCGAACCGATCCCAGCACTCGGCAGCGCTATTGTCCTTGGCATCCTGAAACTCGTCGTGAGTCCGATTATTGCGATTGCCTGGATGCAGTTCTTGGCACGCACGCTTGTGAATCCAGACGATCTCGTGCTCAGGCTCGTGCTTGTCTTGCCGGCGGCGACACCGACTGCCACCTCACTCATGTACATCACGCAAATTTTTGCAACAGAAGGGCGCGAGAGCGAGACTCAGGCGTTGGGGGTCGTGCTGTTGTTTCAGTATGCATTGCTTGGAGTCACGTTGACAGTCACGGTCGTTTACACGCTTAATCTCATCAGTTAATCAGCTCAGCACGTCGCATCGGCACAATCTGTTCATGATTTTCAACATTCTTCTTTTGGCTCGGCATTGAATTGGCATTCTTTTTGTAGCGATTTGCGTAGAACATCTGTAGCCTAAGCGCTAAACTTGGAGATGACCTTGGCCTAGTCTTGTTAGCTTCTGATTCGCATTGCAAGCAGACGTACAATAATGTGCAACGCAAAGACAGAGCCCACAAACGCAACCGAAAGGACCATGACCACAAGCGGGTCCCTAATTGTTGTCAGCCCTCTCACTCAACAAACTCTCAAATTTCAAACATACACCTTGAGTCCTGGCGCATCGTCTGTGTACAAACGCAACTGCGTCGCATTGCTACCACCAGCGCCAGCTGCACGTGTGCCAGCAGGCCGCATGGCTGCTTCTTTCGCCGATTGGTCTTTAGCCGCACGACGCTTGATAAGCGACCGGACACCACCGGGCGGTGCAGGAGAAGTAGGACGTGATGAGTCGCTCTGTACATGATGTCAGCATATGCTCCACAGAGAATCACAAAGGAACGACGCGTACCATGATGATTTAGCGCGTCTGACGAAGGTATCTCGATCGCGCTTCTTGGTGTCGCTTGTGCGTTGCTGTCCCGATTCTGGGGTTAGGCTGGCATACACAGAAAAAAGCAGTCATGAAAAGACAAGATCGCTATGAGAACTAGTGCTAAAAGCCAAGACCGCCGCCAATGAAAGCAGCAAGATGCGGGTTTTGAGGGTCATCAGGAGCAGGCGGCGCCTGGCCATTCTGCTGCTGTCGTTCTTCAATGCGACGATTGCTCCAATGTGTACGGATGTAGACGGCGCCTGCCACAAACAGACAGATGGACAAGATGAGGAGCGACTCGTAGAGATCTTCGCCAGGCGCAGGAAAGTCTTCGTCAATCGAGTCTTCTTCTGCATACTCTTCTGCCGTTGGAAAATCCCACTGGGAGCGCCAGAAATGCTTGAATCCCGTCCAGAGGTTGCTAAAGCTGAATTCCGCCGGCGCCTTGTCTTCTGAGCTGATGGAACGGACCGAACCGCCTGTGATGGTGTTCCAAGCCGAACGTACACGCAACTTGAGCAGTGACAAGGTGACTGCCAAAGCGGCCCGTTTGTCCACCTCGAGGCAGGAATCGTAGTAGCGTTTCGCCAGGTGAAAGTCTTGCTCGACACCGACGCCGTTTTCATAGCTCCAGCCAAGATTCCAAAGCGCCAGGGGCATCATACGTGAGTCGGCGGCGGCTGTCCAGAGCGTGATGGCTTGTTCGGGTGACGCCGTTGTGCCATGTCCTTCGAGATGGAAATCCGCCGCTTTGACGAGTGCTTCCCAATTGTTTTGCGAGGCAGAGCGTGTATAGTAGAGCAGCGCGAGTTCATCCGTCAGACTGGGCTCATCATCGGAGACTCTCTTCTCGTGTGCAGACTCGGGCTCTGCCGGAGCCGTACCAATCTTCCGCCTTAGGAGCTTGATTTGCTCCCCCACAGTGCGTTGCAGTTCATCTTTGAGTGAGAACGAGTGGCGATGCTGGTCGAGCAGGTAGGCGACATTGACTTGACCTTTTTCGTAGCCAGATTCGGCAGCAAGCATCATGGCGATAATGGCGTCCTCGACACGCCCTTCGCGATACGCCTTGTTGCCATACGGAATAGTGGAATGCATCAGCTCGACACTCTCGGCGACAATTTTGTAGTACTGCGTTGCAAGCTGGCAGCTCTGGTCGCGGCCGATACCTTGCTCATGAAATTGAGCTAGATAGTAGAAAGCTTCAACACGTCCAGCCTTGGCAGCACTCTCAAATAAGCGCGCGGCAAGAACAGTCTCGTTTTGATCTAGTAAGAGTTTGCCGAGCGCTTGTTGCGCAGTCGGGTGTTCGTGATCGGTAGCAGCTTGAAGCAGGGCCACCGCCTTTTCGCGGTCCTTGACAATCGTGCCGAGTCCCTGAAGATGCATGAGCGCTAGGCCATACTGCGAGCTCGCATCACCCAAAGCAATGCCACGCTGGAACCAGACGCGTGCCTTTTCAAAGTCTTGATCGGTGCCCTCCCCTCGCAGATAGGACTGTCCAATCCAAGCGGCTGTCTCGGCATGATGGCGCAAGGCCTTGACATTCTTGAGCGTTTTGCCATCTTTCGTCCAGTACGTGCGCGCGACTTGACGGAACCAGTAGAGGGCTTTGTTATGGTCGACCTCGACCGTCCGTGAGCCATCTCGATATAGCTTCGCGAGATTAAAAGCGGCGTGGGCGTCATTCTTTTCGGCAAGATAGGTAAAGTAGTCGATGATATCGTCAATGTCTTCTGCATCAGCCGATACGGAGCGCCGGCGATCTTTGTTCATGCGGGCGCCATACAAGCCACCGAGCTCGTCTGAGAAGGCATATGCCTTTTTCCGCCAATACTGTCCGCCAGGTGGACCAGAGGTGACCCACGCAATCGCACGATCGGCTGCAGAGGCGTAGTAGTCGCATGCAATGGAGCAATTCGCTGCTGTACCGATACCTTGAAAGTAACGGTACCCGAGCGTCATCATGCTCCGCATGCTTCCTTGTTCGGCCGCAATCGCATGATGAAGCAAGGCGAGTCCTTGATCCCGCTCAACGCCGCCAATGCCTGTCGCATATAGAAAGCCGAGCTGTTCGTGGGCGGTCTGGTTACCATTCAATTCAGACAGTTGTCGATAGTACTGCAGTGCCTTATGGTAATTACGCGGGTAGGTAAAGTTGCCATGAAAGTTGAGATCAGCGAGTAAGAGTAGCGCCGCTGTGTCCACCTCGTCTTCGGGCCGCGCATCACTGGCTGCCGCAGTCAACGTTTCTGTAATTTGCGCAAATAAATCCTGCTTGGCAGCCGGTTTCGCCAGATCTGTGGATACTGAGGCAGGACGCAGTAGCTTAATCATAAACTCCACCAATGAACGCGATCGCGAGGGCAGACTGGGCTGCCGCGTGGCTTCTATCTGTCGGAGTTCTTCTAGCACAGGACCGACGACACTGGCTCGTGCTGCGCCTCGCACCTCAGACTCATCGCGAGGCGGCAGATCATCTTCTGCTGCATTGGTCACTGCGATGAGGAGCAGCGGACTGAGCCATAGCCACCGCATAGCCTCTAGACCGTTGTCGCTTTCTGTGATGTGGTGTTGCGATCCGTCGAATGGATTTGGCGACGTGTCGAGATTTGCAGATGGTACCTACACCTGCAGCAGATGTTCCATGACCATTATTAATCAACCGGCAATCGTGCATAGTCAAGCTAAACAAGCTCATCTAGATATCAATACATAATACTATAGCCAGCTATCCCTGTCACTTCGCCAAGTCCCCTCTGTTCCACTGGCGCTTGCACTTGTACTTGACTCGCTCGCGCGTTTCGCCAGCATCTGTTCTCGCAAAGACACGACCGAGTTGGCCTTGAGCGCCGACTGCGCAATAGCCCATCCCTTATCGGATGCAATCGCCTTGAGCAGTCGTCTTGCCCAAAGCGCCTCTGCACGATCTGCCAGGGCAATACTCGCAACATAGACCGCCCATGTGATTTGCATGCTGAGTGTCGTGACGCCTTGCAAGCTGAACGTGTTGTACTCGGCCGTACGTACAATCGTGCGTGCAAGCGTCTGCGCTTCTGGCGGCAAGACAATCGGACCATCGCTTGAGTTTTTGGCAATGAGTCGATAGGTTTGAAGCAGGAAGGCAGCATAAAAGCCAACATGGGAGGTGATGTGCATCTCCTCAAATACAAGCACCGTCTCATAAGGCGAACCCGGTTGCGTACTTGGCTCTTCACGGCCGGCGTAGGATGACGGCAGTAATCGACGCCAGTGCTGAAACTTGTCCACGAGAACGTAGCCATCTGCTACAAGCTGCCGTTTGGCGGCGTCATCGAGGCGATCCGCTTTCAAGAGTCTGCGTGCCTTGGCGATGAGGGCTGCAGCTTTCGAACCAAGCATGTAAAGCACAGCGCCAAAGTCTGGCGGATCGGATTGAAGCAGTTCAGCAGCTGTGACGGGCGGACATGCATTCCCAAGAAGATCCTTGAAGAGTAGCCGAGTGGCAGGATTTGCACTGGGCACCGTCCAGACTTCTTCTGCAAAGATGGTCTCATCATAGTCCAGAAATGCACGGACCGTTTCAAAGCCGCGCAAGGTCAAGTAGAGCATCTTGCCAAACCCCGTCATCGTCGCTTTCGGACCACGCATGCGAATCAGTTCTTGGGCGCCGCGTGTATGTGCGCACCAGCTGCGATGCTCTTCCTTATCGAGCATCTCGTAAAATCCCATCATGACAGTCGCCATGAGCGTGGTATCCTTGAAGGCTTCGTCGGGTGCATAGAGCGCTTGCTGTAAATACTTGACTGCAACAGCATACTGCGAAATGGCCGCGTCTTTCGCACGAACGTCAATACCGCTCTTGTACATAAACATCGCCGACATGGCCAGCACAGAATGATACAGCGGTGCAGATGAGACAAGCACGTCAGGCAGCATTCTGCGCCACATATCAGAGTAGGCATGCAACCAGACTGAGCCGATAAATTTGCGAAAGAAGAAATTTTCGAGACGAAATGCGCTGGTCGGCATCGCTTGAGCGTTCCACACAAGATCCATGGGAGGCGGTGCCAAAGGCTGTCCATACTCTTGGTAGAGGTCTGGGTGTAGCGGTACAGCAAGCTGATCGGTCCTTGTTTCGTCATGAATCATTGATGGATCCACATGGTAGGCACAAGTCTGGCCATTTTGGTCGAGCAACCATCCGTCGAGCGACGCAAGTGATCGCTGTGCCGCCTGGACATATTCCATCTGCTGTCTTTGCTGCGTACGCTGTTGCTGCTGTTGCAACAAGAGCATCCGCTGCTTGGCAGCCTGCGGATGCGCCAGCTCGGCCTCTGTCCGGTATCCCAGACACTCGCGTGCCGTCCGCTGGCAATTACGACAGACGGGTCTTGCTTCATCGCATTTGATTTTGCGCATGCGACACGTCCCGCAGCCAGTACTTCGATGCCGTGTTGTGCGCGTCTTCCGCTCAGGTGGCGCATCACTGCTTGATGAAGCAGGTGCTACAACTGTGTCTGAAGAAGCAGAGGGTGGTTTAGGCGATTGCCGCTGTGCCAGTTGTTGACCCTGTTGCTGGGAGGCATCTGGCCGCTGCTGCAACATACGCGGCGTAGTCGACATACTACCTGGTGCTTCCCAAAAAACGCTGTGCGCGCTGCTGCAGCTGTCCGGACTGAGTTCGCCGATAGGCCGCTCCGTCTTGATGGAAGAATGCATATGTGGGAAGCCAGCTGCATAAAATAGGCCTTGTTCCAAGAAAAGGGATGCAGGCTGTAGCAATGTTGCGACCGATACAACAAACAGTGCTTTGTCACTGAACGACGGTTAAGCAACCCGGTCTAGCCTTTCAGGGATGGAAATAGAAGTCGAACGGAAATGTCTCCTGAGCAACGGAACGGAGCGGAGGGTTGTTGTCGTAGTTGCCTGGTGCACAAGTCAACTGCAGCTGTATGGCAGTCTGTCCGACTTCAGGAGAATGTTTGAGATGTACCCGAGCTTGGCCTTGGTCGAAGCGCTGCTGAGCCTCTATTTAGCACTCTTATCAGTCGGATGTCGCAAAGAAGGTGCCGCTCCGAAGCCGAACCAACGTTGTACTTGAGCCTGATTCGTGCAGATGTTCACCCGGTGAGGCAAGTAGAGTGTTGATTTGCAAGCCAAGTGCGACCTCCTGACGCAAACACACGTCAATGCCGCGAAAGGTAAAGCTTGTTGACGACTTTGTGGTTGCGAACGAGTCCTAGATCAGGCTGAATGAAGGTCGCCTGATGCGCTTCTGAAAATATCGGCTTGCGCGCGCTTTATGTCGTCGTCGTCGTTGCGAACGTTGTCGACGTGTCGGTTGAGGATAGAGTGGAAGTCAGGTTAATCAGAAACAATGACAGCGGTGAAGCGGACGCTCTGGGTGTTATACTCTAGCAGTGGCCGTCCGGCCGTCAAACTCACCAGCCAACTCGTGGAAGCCGGCGGATGTCTCGACCTTAACACAGCCAACGGTCGATGGCTACTGCCTGATCTTGACGTCTCTAGATCTTCCGGGGAGCCCAACAAGCCCAGGGCGGCCCTTGGCCAGCGATTAAGCTTAAGACCTCAAGGCTGTACACTTGAGGTTTTAGGCGAACGAGCTGCGGAAGCCTTGTGCCAACTTGCCAAAGCAAGCCGCTTCTGCTGGCCTGCTGGCTGCTGCTGCTGCCTGGCCCCCCGATGAGGCTTGTGGCTTGTACACGGCTTCTCTTGTTTCAGATAGAGACGTGATGAAGAACCCTGAATTGGGCTGGACCTTTTTCTTTAGTTTCCAAGTGCAAGCAAGCTTCGGTTTTTCTCCGGGAGGTCCGTGACATTGGCCTTGGTGGCCATAACTGCAACAGCCCTGGAGCTGCCACTGCCTGCCAGAACTTTCCAATTGCAATCGCAAGCTTAAGGTTCGTATGCAAATGATACATAATCAACGGACAGCCTGGACAGGTCGCCTATATTGCGGATTTGTCATGTATGATACTGACCGCTCTCGCTACCTAGGTACGCCTACATGCTCACAAACGTCACAGCGCTAGCGCGAGCACTCATCATGATCCTCTGAGCATCAATTGCAAGCAACTTCAATCCACTGCAACCAAGTCTTGATATTGTCGTGAGGATTTGATCAAGTCATACTACCTGCCTTTTCAAGACGGGTCTAACTTGATCGTTGTCTGTGCAACTGGCCCAGGACTAGCTAGTATTAGGTAGCGCATTTGCAGCAGGCCTTGTATACGTAGGATGAATCCCACTTGCCCAAGTGGCTGCAACTAGGCGCTAGGCAGCGGCACCCAAAGGGTACCTAGGTCGTCGACCAGGAATCAATGATGCCGTCCTACTACTGGAGTATGGCAGTAATTGTGCCGCTCAGTAGCTTAGTCAACTTCTTTGCGCAGTCGCAGCAACCGGTGGGATGTACTCGATCAAAGCAGCCGCTAACCACCAGGGCTGCTACAGCTGCAGGCTGCAGCTAAAAACTCTGAATATTGACCCATGTTAGCCTGAGCATGGATGTCAAACCTCAAAGACAAAAACGTGAGAAGCCACGCTTCGTCTAGACATGACAGTCAAGGTACTACAGTTAATTGCAAGCAGCTTAATTAGCGCTTGAGCTGGCGACTGATGCGTTCAATTGCCAAATGGTCGCGCGATCTGAATATTGGAGGCCTGGACTTTGGACGTTTGTCTCACACGGGGATTGCGGCCAGTCTCAGGTTAGCCGCTGCGCTTATTCTAGCGATCCATGCCCATGGACAGAGAGCCACATACGAATTTATGACGCTTGCTCGGGACGATTGAGTCGACCTAAAGACTCAGCTCTTCATGGTCTGCCTTGTCAGTTGTAACTTGTCACTGCGGCTGCTGTGGCTGCGACTGTAGCATGTGACATGACGATCTCTACGGGCTGCCGTGGACCAAACATGCTCCTGTACATATGTGCATCTGCCATCACTAGACACGCTCGCTTGCGCTGCTCCTTCTCTAGATATCGGTCTCCTTCTTGGCTTGAGCTTTCATCTCGAGATCAATCGGCAGTGAATGCTGGCAGCTGCTTCGCGATTAGCCGACCAGACAGTGTTGCGGCAAGCGCTATGACTGAGCTTCATCATGGTCGCCTACCCCATGCTGGGACCATGGTCATGGTGCTCGCCTGGATGCAAAGCTATATGCGACCTATGCAACATATCATGATAACTGTAGATGCCTTAACCCAACATCATCGTGCCATATTATGTCCCGGGCTCATGACCGATCCAGCAAGTCGAGTGATCGCGAGGGGTCGCACAATGTGTGCAGCGGCGTCATTGGCATTCGTGGCCGAGCGTAATCCCGAGATCTGTTACGACGTGATCAAGCCCGCCCGCCAAAGACAGCATGTGCATCGCGGGATTAGCGGGAGACACACAGAAGCGGCGTTGGCCGAGGAGGCTTACAGTGCAAAAGAGGCCTGAGCACGCCTGTCAAAGATGTCCTGTCCTGTGTTCTGCTTGGTTCGCAGACGAGCGTGCACGGACGTGTGGGTTATGCATCCGGGAGACTCGACCATACTTGCAAGTAGACCAAGACATGACTGTATGCACGGACGAGATGAAGAGAATTAGTGCATACAAGGCTTTTCAGAGATGGACCAATACTAAAAGGAGAGCCAAAAGAAAAGAGGGTCTCAAGGCTACGAATGAGCTCAAGCGACGCCATGCGCATGCGAGCGCCTCGCTAGGGATCACTAATTGGTGACGCATGTTTCTTCAAATGAATGCACAAGGGTGTATGCGTTGCAGCGTTGACGCATGGAAGAGAGATCGGCAAGCAGAGTCTCAAATATCGATGCAAGTCAAGCCAAAAGAGTCAAATTGAAATGCCAGTGTTGTCAAACTTGGCAGGCTCAGTAACCGACAGGTCCTTCTGAACGTCCTCCTGGACAATCCTTGTGTGCGAGCAAGATTGTCTTGAGTTGCACAATCTCCTCTCGCAAACTCGTCACCTGCGACGTAAGTTGATCATTCTCTTGCCCATAGAACTCCACTTTGGCTTGCAAGTTTTGAAGCCATTGCTTCTTGCGCTGACGACACTTGAGCGCCGCCTGCCGATTACGCTCCAAAAAGTTGCGTCGCTTCTCTTCATCGGTTTCATTGCGATTGCCACTTGAAAGCATACCAGGCCCATCTTCGCCATCTGCACCACCCTCATCGCCATCGCCGCCATGCATCTCATCCGATTCATTGCCACTGTCTGAGACCTTTTGTGGCTGTTGGGCTTGTTGCTGCTGCGACACCTGCGCTTTCGAACTCCGCGCGCGTTTCGTCTTGGGCTTCTCAGTGACGTCCGCCTCATCGACATAGGACGCCTTGCGCCTTGAATTCTTCTTGCCAGACGACCGCGCACCCGCCTGTCCCTCTTCCTGCTGTGCAGATGTTGCATGACTACCGCCTGCACGTTGCTGCATCGCTTCAGGCGACAAGCTACGGCCCGCTGCATAGCCAGGCTCATAACTACCTGCCATTTGTTTCGCTTGATTGACAGTGGCGCGACGGACAAGATCTTCGGCATGTGACTGTGGATGTTGCTGTGAATGCTGCGAGAGCAAGAAGAGTCCGTTCGCTGCTGTTTCGGCATCAGGACCTGTATGCGAGGCGTCGCCACGTTGCAAGGAAGACATAGAAACGGAAGCATTGAGGTTGGAAGGACCATGCGGGCGTGTGTAGAGATTGTTGCCGTCTTGTTGTGTGAGGTTGGTCGACGGCATGAAGGAAGGTGCACCCGGGCCCAAGAAACTCGGCGCTGATCCACCGGGTGTCAAGCCAGATCCACTATTCATCAAGCCAAACAAGGCGGCGGTGCCAGGACTGGCCATCGGGAAGGTTGCGTTGGCCGAAGCATTTGTATCGCCGCGCGGCGTGAGCCCTGTCCGAATGCTGGACTCATTGGGTGTCAAGCCCGTACGCATGGAGCCATCATAGCCTGCAAGGCCCGAGGGACCGAGGAGCATGGCGGGCGAGAGTGGACCGGAACGTAGCGAACCAAAGGGTGACCATCCGCCATTCATTTGCGCCATGTTGCTTGCTTGGCCTGGCGGCGCAGGGCTCGTCAATGCAGCGACACTCGGTAGCATGGCGCCGTCGTTGACACCCGAGCCGGCCGTACCGCTGAAGGATCGCTCGAAGGGGTTAGGTTCCGAGTCATGGTATCGCGGCGCCGTGCGATTACTCTTGTTGGATTCGTTGGAAGGTTCTTTGGTGACAGGCGGTGCCTTGGTTGTCGCTGCGGCGGCCGTGGTCGTTGTGATGGTCGCTTCAGGTGATTCGGGTTTGGCAACGGCCGCCGATGTCGATGTCGCTGCCGCTTTTGCTTTTGAAGTTTTGCCGGCCATTGGATATAGACAGGAAGCTCTTTAGATTTCAAGAAGCTAGATCGAAGTGCCTTGCGGAGCTTAGATGGCTTGATGGCTATCGCAAGATGGGTGTAAACACAGGTTGTAAGCCGCGCAAGACGGCGATGCAAGGCAAGGGCCGAGGTGGCGGGGCTGTGGGTAGGGAGCCGGGTGCGCTTGAATAGAGCCTAATCCCTCACGAGCCTTCACTCCAGGCGTGCGTGTTGAGCTTTATGTTTTGAGTCGCTGAGCGCTTGTCTCCTTTGACTCCGCTTCGGCACTATGCTTCTGTCGCTTGTGCAATGAGCGGGTGTGAGAGTGGTGGAGGATGATGATGCTGCTGCTGCTTGATGATGGAAGCGTGACGTAGCCGGGAAAGAGAAGAAAAAGAGGAAAGGCACGTGATAACATTGTATGCAGGAGTTGACAAGTGAGAAGCAAGAAAGAAGCGTGAGAAGAATGAGTCTTACGGAGCTAACAAAGGGGAAAGAAGCACGTGCCATCAGGACAATGAAAGGTGACTCAACAGTACGCGTTAGTGAGCAAGCACAAAGAAATCGAGGCCTACTGTTCCTTCTCGTCACCCACAACAGGCGTGGGCTTGGGCACAGAGCTGGGCTTAGGCTTAGAAGCAGGCTTGAGATTAGCATTGGGCTTCGCACTCTCACCTGGCTCTGGAGCCGTAATCGTGCCGGTCGCATCAAAGGTGGTCGAGGACTTCTTCACATCCTCCGGCTTCAACGTAATGCCGGCTTTAGTAGCATCAAAGTTGACAAACTGAGCGGGATAGTCCTTGCCGTCAGCGCCCGTGATGGAAACATCCTTGAAGGTAATGTCCTCGCAACCGCCCTTGGTCTTGGGTCCAGCAGAACACGTGATGGTGTAGGTCGTCGTTGGCACATCCGCTGATATATTAGCAAGCTGCACGGCATACGCGGGATGACTTTACTTTCAGCGACGCGCTGCTTGACTGTGCCCTTGATGTTTTCAAACGAAATACCTTTGAACTGGACGCCGGTGTCTGGCTTACCATCCGGGCCTGGAACAGACATAAAGTCTTGCTGAAGCGCAATACCGGTAAAGTTGGACTCAAAGAATTGAATGTTGCTGTATTGAACATCTTGCCTGTTTGTTAGTGGCTGCTTGCACAGGATTGACCTCCACATACACGAGACCCGTCGTATACTTGTTTGCCTTGATACGCATGGTGCGTTCAGCGCCGGTCGACTGAATATCCTTGAAGATGACGTTTTTCACAATCTCGCCATCGAGCATGGCACCAATGGCCAAAGCATGACCGTAAAAAGTCGAAAGACAAGAAAATTCAGCCTTCGTCGTGCTTCGCAGTCCAATCAAATCACCTCCACTCTGGATGAACGATTGTGTGATCCTATTGGTTAGCATCAAAAAATTGTGACGAGATGCCTACTTGATGTTGTCGCCCCTGAGCTGGAAACCATCTGCAGCTCGATCGTTGGAAGGATAAGGCGAAGCAACAACAACATTGACATCTGCCAAAGTGGTATCATTTGCGTGAATGCTCCACAATGGACCGTCGGCTTGAAGAATGGAGATACCATTGATGGTGAGACCCGATGTGTCAGAGACCTTGAAAACAGGTGGCGTGTGCTGCTTGATCTTGGAGTCAAAGTTGGCGGTGCCGGGAATGTAAATAATGGCATGGTCACCGGCAATCTTGGAGCCCTTGCCCTTCTTGAACGAGATGAGGGGGTCACCTTGGGGTGCACCGGCCGGGCGTCCGACAATGAGACCACGGAAACCAAGGAACGAATCGTCAGGCAGCTCAAAGGCAAGCGACAGGTCTGCATCAAAGACAAAGTTTTCGACAATGACACAGGAAGACTTGGTGATGGCCTTGCCTTTCTCGTCAGCCAGGGCCTTCTTGTAGTCGTCTGGCGTGTGAAGGTATAAGCAGTCCGTCTTGGATGTAGTGGAACCTCCACCACTGACGTCTGGGAATGGAATGGGTTCTGCAGGCTTGCAGTCGGGTGCGTTGGTAATACCGCGGAAGAACCTGAAGTCACAAGCGAGTTCCTTGTTGGGGTCAAACTCACTGTATCCATAGTTCAAGCCCGTTTCAGGTCGAGTCACTTTGGGCTCAGGAGTAACGTCAACCTTGCTAGGTCGATCATTCTTGGCTTGGGTGCATTGTTTGGCACCTGCTGACTGGTACTTGAAAGTGAGGCCTTTGGTGTAATCTTCAGTAGTGGGAATGGCAGTTGGGAGGGCGGGGTGAGGTGAGGCAGAGGCGATCTGAACAAGGGGTGCGATAGCACACAAGGTAGTGATCAGCGACTGCATGATGACTAGCAATGAGAGCTTGTTGCAACTGAGGAGAAGGGCAGTTGGTGATGACCCTTTTATAACGTCTCAAGGCCGATAGCTACAACTGCAGCTGCCACGTACGCTTGCTGAGAAATCGTCATCCTTCTTCCATTTCCACAGGACCAGCATACTATGGCATTGATTGGTTGCGCGAACATTCTGCTGTTTGTCATTCGCGACGGAAAATTGGAGTTGCGAAAGCCCATTTCGCATGATGCGAGCCGGAAGCGACTCCTACATATTTGGTGGCTCTCGTCACCCCTGAATTCGAACATCCAATGCGAGCTTTGTTGCAAGCTTTTCTTCGGGCGTGTTCCTCATGACCAAGTTCTTCTCGCGTCTCGGTATAGTCGAAGTATCAGCAAGATTTTACAAAAGGAGAGCACAATCCATAGATCCTCTTAAGGATCTCTGAAGAACATCATGAAATCATGACTGAGAATCTTTCTGTTTGTTCTAGGCACTAATCTTGACTGTAGTTAAGATTACATCTTGCAAGGTTTAATTCTTTGTCAAAGGAAGAGATTTTGTCCCTCCTAATCTGTCAAAGATTACGATTTCCTGATTCCATCAAAGATACTTCCGTACTTGTTCAAGCTGTTAAGCTTCATTCCACATCATCTCATTCTCGTTAAAAAATCCGTTGTTGTGCTCCCGCAATTGTAACGACGAGTCCTGCGAATGTTAACAACAGCCATACTGCCACAATGGATGGAAGTGCTCACATGTGCCGGCAACAATGCAAAAATGCATCACTTCAAGCTAGGGCAGACCACTCAAAGTGAACTCGTGCACAACGATTGCTGAGGCAGCTACTGATATATTATGCTATGAATTGAGACTCAAAGTCTTTGAAGCTCACAGGGTGAAAATTGTCCTGCTAAGTTCGCCTCTATTGAACAATGTCTGAAAACGATTTGTTGGCAAGTCAATCAGACAGAGTTCAAATTGCGTTCACGCTGAATGACAAAGAGTTAACGGAGGGTTCCAAGTGTGACCGTCATACTCATACTCATACCATATTACGGCGAACAATGTCATATCATACTCATACTCGTACAGTCATCGGTCGACAGTATGACAAATGTACGACTGTATGATCCCTGATGCCCCTAAACCGGACGGTTGCTTTCCGGGCGGTCAGACCCCTCACTGGCTCGTTGCTACCGATGTCACTGTTGTTCGGCAGCTGCATGGCTCAGGAGACAGCAGATACCAGCCAATCTGCTGCAAGTGTGCCTCAGTATGTCGTATCACACGTGTAAAGACGAGCAATTGAGTGGTCCAAATGCAGCGGTCCAACCAGCCGCATACATGCTGAAAATGCTGAGTGACGCACTGCGCACTGAAAGTCACTCATTGCCACTCATGACTCAGCGTGGAAGGCAACAAAGCAGGTTTATACAGCTTACTGATAATGACAACCTTGTAGCTGGTGCTCCTTCTTACAAGCATTTTTCTCCCTTTTTTAGCTTTCGCAAGTATTCTTAGCCCATTTGAATGAATTTGAGCGATCCCAGCGATTCTCTGATGAATTGTCATACATTATCACACAAGTGTATGAAGTCATACTCATATCATACATCGCCTCTGTGGCTCTGTATTATCACACCATACTTTCCAATTCCGGCTATATGACACTCATACGTCATGCCATAGGCCGACCCTCTTGTGTGGTATGGGCGTCGTAATCAGAACCTTGGAAACCTTGACTTGATCCTTCTCGAAAAGCAAATAAAAAGAGAGAAATATCAAATGAGTTCCAATGAGGATGCTAAAAGAGCAAACTCGTTGTGTCTAGCGAAAGAATCAACTGAGAAAGATAGCACCTGCAAACAATTGCAAGCAGAGGGATCAGTTGTCGATTAGTGCGAGTGATGACCACCCCTTCCCTTCTATTTGCCTTTACCTTTTCCTCTGCCTTTCCCTTTGTCAACATCAGCCGACATACCAGTTGCAATGTACTGGGTGACATTTTTCAGTTCCGCTTCAGTCAGCCCGATAATACCAGAGTTCTTGGGGTCAAAGTTGACAAACTGAGCAGGATAGAACTTGCCATCAGCACTCGTGATTCTGACATCCTTGAAAGTGATGTCCTTGCAGCCGCCTTTAGTCTTGGGTCCGTAAGAACAAAGAATGGAATAGGTTGACGTGGCATCTGTCTGTCAGCAAAAGCTTTGCCAGGACAATGGGTCGTACATTCCGAGTCGCGTTGCCTGACTGTGCCTTGAATGTTTTCAAAATGAATGCCTTTAAACAAAACGTCTGAGTCTGGCTTTCCGTCTGGGGGAGGGAAATTCGTGTAATCTTGCTGAATTGCAATGCCGGAAAAGTTTGCTTCAAAGAAGCGAATATTCTTGTATCGGACATTCTCACTGAAATTTAGCTGCTTATCAAGACATGCTCATACATGACTTACACGAGACCCGTTTCATACTTGACTGCTTTCATGCGCAATGCTCTTTCAGGCGATACCATTTCAATGTCCTGAAAGATGACATTCCTGGCAATGTCGCCGTGCATGACACCGCCGATTGCCAAAGCGTGGCCATATACCGTCTTAATACATGAAAACTTGGCCTTTTCCGTGATTCTCAGTGTAATCAGATCATCCCCACTTTGAATGAATGAGCTCTGGATACTTTATATTAGCTTGAGAGCCATGTGTTAGAAAAAAAATTACGTGATATCGTTGCCCTTCAGCTGAAAACCATCTGCGTTGCGGTTGTTTGATGGATAAGGCGAGGCTGCGACAACATTGACATTTTCCATGAGGACGTGGTCTGCCTGAATATTTCAAAAGGGGCCGTTGGCTTGCACAGCTGTGATACCGTTGATATGAAGGCCTTGTGTGTTGGACAAATGGAAGACCCTGGGAGACAAAGGGTTCTTGACACCGTTGAAGTGTTTTGTACCTGGCACGTAGAAGATAGCATGATCCCCCGCGATGATGGAATTGTTGCCCAGTTTCCATGTGACAAGATACTGATTCTCAGATGTTGCTGTCTCATAGCCGACAATGAGACCTCGAAAGCCCAAAAATGACTTGGAGGGTAATTTGAAGGCAAGTTGCATGTCCTGCTCAAAGACGAAGTTCTCGACAATGACGCATCTGGGGTCAGTGATGTATTCATCATTGCCTTGGTCGTGAAGAGCCTTCTTGTAATCAGCTGGCGTACGCAAATAGAGACAATCTTTGGCTGAAGCTGAATCTTTGACATCTGGGAATTTGATGGGCGGCGCAGCCTTGCAGTGCGGAGCGTGTTTGACACCTGTGAAGAATTCGAAATCACAGGCAAGTTCCTTGTTGGGATCAAACTCACTGTAACCATAGTTGAGGCCGAACGCAGGCCTTGGCGCTTTTGGCTCAAGCTTGACGAGGATGCCAGAGGGACGCTGAGACTTGGCGATGGTGCATGGTTTCGATCCTGACGGATTGTACCTGAAGGACAGACCTTTCTTGAATTCCATTGCGTTGCCCGTCAGCTCATTGTTTTGATTGACAGAATGTGCAGACCCATGGGTTTCGAAGCCAGCTGCAGGTTTCACGCTTGTCAGCTGCAGAAGAAACAAACAAAAGGAAGCAATCCATTTGTATCTCATAGCTCGGTGACTGCAGTCTAGCTACAGCTTTGAAGTCATGGCTGTCAGTGATAAAGTAGCGGATCATGAGCATTTAAAATTATAGGACAGCTCACTTCAGCTGGAGCAGAATGTCACTGGAACTTCTCTTTGGATCATACCGAATTTGTCTCCTTTTTGCTTATCAAGTATATGTCGCATGATCGGCAATCTTTCAAGTTGCTGATTGGTACCCCATCAGTCTTGTGATTGCAATTTTAGCATTGTTTGCTGAGTAATTACCCTTGAAATTTGCGATTGCGCAAGATTTTGCACCTGACCAGATCTAGGTAAGAAATCTCTGCTAAGCTCTGCCGCTTCCCGATCACATCCTATTCCATGATTCTAGCCAGCTGCAGAGATCAAGTCATACATCGTACCAAAACCTTAGCTCTCCAACATGCAGATAGCACGATTGCTTTTATTTTATTTTAGATTGAAATCATCACGTGCACGCTGCGTGAGGGATCTAGCCATACTCACGGGAAACCCAAAGAGTGTAGCACTTCAATATGCATATGTCCTGTAGACATCTTTAACTATATTTCCATCATGATAATAGAAGAACAATATAGCGACCACGAAAGTGAGATTCAGACCTGGGAGGTTATGAAAGATTGGGTCAACTACGGACGAAAACAAAAGTATCGAAACGCTTCAGCTGAGGATACCAAAATTGAAAGAAAGCTGATCGTTTGCAGTTGCAGTCCAGCTGCGTTTGAGAATCGAACGCTCAAAAGAACTCGATGGTGTCGTTCGCATTGAGCCACAGACTATTGGCCATGATAACCGCCCTTTCTCCTCGACGACGATCCTTTGTTGCTACTCTGACCCACAGCTGTTCCTGGGATAACAGGCTGACCAGGGTTGAGTTTACCAGTTGCAATGTACTTGGTGACGTTTTTAAGTTCCGTTTCAGTCAGCCCAACAATGCCTGTGTTCCTCGGATCAAAGTTGACAAATTGGGGAGGATAATGTTTGCCATCGGCACTCGTCACTTTCACGTTCTTGAATGTGATGTCTTTGCAGCCCCCTGTTGTCTTGGGTCCGAACGAGCACAAAATGGCATAAGTTGTCGTGACATCTGGCTGTTAGTGCGCTTCTTGCCGGGAAGGCCTTACAATTGGGTTCGCGTTGTCTGACTGTACCCTGGATGTTCTCGAAATGAATGCCATTGAACATCACATTCGAGTCTGGCATACCGTCCGGACCAGGATGATCTGTGTAATCTTGCTGAATTGCAATTCCAGAGGTGTTCGCTTCAAAGAAACGAATATTCTTATAAATCACATTTTCACTGTCGATTAGCAGCTGCTTGTCAATAGGTTCATTGTCCATACACTAGACCTGTTGAAAACTTGTCTGCTTTGACACGCAAAGCGCGCTCGGGAGAAACCATGTTTATGTCCTGGAATACGACATTTTTGACAATGTCACCCCCGCTTAAGCCGCCAATTGCCATAGCGTGACCATAAATCGTTTGAATGCAGGAAAATCGAGCACCGTTGGCGCGTCTGACCGCAATGAGGTCATCACCACTTTGTATGAAGGATTTTTGAATTCTGCACGTCAGCACTTGAGTGGGAAATGAGTCACTGACGTTATATTGTTGCCATTGACTTGAAACCCATCTGCGTTGCGGTCGTTGGATGGGTATGGTGAAGCTGCAATCACATTGACGTTTTCCAGGAGAGTGTCGTCTGCAGTGATGTGCCAGAATGGAGCGTTTGCTTGAAGGATTGTGATACCGTTGATGTAAAGACCGGAAGTTTGGGACACGTCAAAAACTTTTGCAGAATGCAGTTGCTGAACAGCATTGAATTTTCCTGTGCCAGGAACGTATACAATGGCATTGTCTCCTGCAATCGTTGAGCCATTAGCTGCAATCCACTCAAAGAGAGGTGGCTTGACAAGTCTTGACGTCTCATAGCCGACGATCATGCCACGAAGACCGAGGAACGATTTGGGTGGCAACTTGAATGAGAGCTTTAAATCTTGTTCGAAAACAAAGTTTTCAACGATGACGCATTTTGGTTTGGTGAGGGACGTATCTGCGCCCAAAGCTTTCTTATAGTCTGCCGGGCTGCGCAAATAGAGGCAGTCTCCAGATCGCCCATGGACGTCCGGGAACACAACAGGCGGAGCAGGCGTGCATTGAGGTGCGTTTTCCACACCCTTGAAGAATTGAAAGTCACAGACTAGTTCCTTGTTGGGGTCATACTCGCTGTAGCCATAGTTTATTCCAATTGCAGGTCTGGATGTCCCTGGTTCAGGCTTGTTGGGGATGTTGACTGGTCTGGCGTTTCTGGCAATGGTGCATGGTCGTTGTCCGGCTGGGGCATATTCGAAACTCAGACCTGTGTGAAAAGAGCCACCGACGTTGCCGACGCTAAAGCTGTTAGCTTAGTACTGAAGCTGACGTCTGTATCAAATGAAGCATACCTGGAATGCGAGTCGACTTTGACGGCGACACTTGCAGAGAAGAAGAGGCCAATGATCCACATGGCCGTCATGTGTATAGGCACTGTGGGAGACGATCAAGCGCAGTTCGGGTACATCCACCGCGGCCGATACTGAGAGATTTATATCTTTTCAGCAGTCTTGATTCAGAGCGGACTTTGAACTGAGCACCACATTGCGTATAACTAAGGGGTCCTGTTTGTGTCAATTTCTCATTTGACCGCCACGAGGGGCAAATATTGTCAATTAAAAGTCTTCCCCAGCGCGCGTACAGAACCACCCGACGCACACTTTTCGAAAACGCAACAACACATTTCAACCGACCAAATCTCAATCGATATCAAGCAGTAGATATTCATACTTGGCTAAGATAGTGATAGATACACGATATATAGATGGGTCTGATTCAAGAGCGTTTCCTAACGGGTGGCACGCTCACGCGGCCTGAGCGCGTCTTGACACCAGAGACGGACGCAACTCTCGATGAAGCAGCCAAGACAGCCAAATCCTCAGCCAAAGCTTCCTGAGGCTCGCATTCTACTTTCCTGGTCCTGGTTTTGATTTGGCAGCAAAAGCAATAGCTTGACAGGCTTGTCTGGCAGCTCGGATAGCCTGCAACTTAGCCTTTCTTTCTGCTGCCGCAGCTTCACGAGCCAACTTCGCCGCAGCCAATGCATCACGCTTCTGCTGGGCTGAAACTTCCTTGTTTGCCTTGTTTTGAGCAATGGCTTCCTTTCGAGCCATTTTGAAAGCGTCCTGCTCCTTTCGTGATTGAAGCTCCCTTGCTCGCGTCACCTTCGTTGGCGTCATGAACAGAACAGCTGTCTGTCCTTCCGACCTCAGCTGCTCCAGGACCATTGGTTTCCTTTTCTTTAGACGCTTCTCTCGCTTCAGCGATTCTTTCAGCTGCTCATTTTCGAACCCGATCATTACAAGACGCGCAGTGGCCTCGGCATAGAGCACAGCCAAGTAGTTGAGACCTTTTCGAGTTTTTGGGTCGGCATTTGAAGAAGCTCGATCCCCGTAGTTGGGGTTCTTTGTAGGCTTGGACAAGGAGCTTAGACCTGTAGGTGGTCTCAGTTGGCTGAGGTGTTGGCTACTTTGGGTGTCTGTAGGAGTTTTTGGCCTTTTGGGCAAAGTATCGAGCACAACCCGCGGATTGAAGGGCCAGATGCCCGTCTTCCTCCAAGCTGAGTCAACAGTGGTCTTGATAAAGGTCTTCGTGTATGCCTTCCTAAAGATTGAGAAGAAGTCACGCTTTCGTTGTAAGACCGTTTGCGTTCATCATCATCGAATCGATGCCTTGGCTGTAATAATTTGCCAACGGGCTGAAACAGCTGACATCTAGAGACTGTAATCAGTGTGTAGAGTGAGGCGGATAGAAGGCCAACAAGATCTTGAGGCTCTCGCACTTCTCGACGAACTTGAGGTTGAGATGCGAGCCGTGGCCGTCAACAAAAAGAAGCCTCCAGGATCTCCTCGCTTTAACTTTCGTCTCCTTGTCGAAAACGTCTTCAAGCCAGGCCATACCATGCTCATCTAATTTCCAGCCCTTGGCAGTACTGGCAAAGTGGCATTTGTGTACTTCCGGGTCGAACTCCTCCAACCAATCACTTTGAATATTTCCAGATTTTGCTTTGTAAATCAGGGCAGGTGAGAGAGCAGTCCCATCGGCACAAATGGTTGCTAGGAGGGTGATCCACTCTCGGTTACCATCTTGACCAGCTCTGGGAAGCTTGTTGTCTTCGAAAGTGTGCTTTGTGAAGATCCTACGCGTCTTGTTGCACACACCCATCACGAAGCCCTTCTCATCCATGTTCTAGATATTTTCGGCTGTGATGCCAAGATCCTCCATTTTTTCACCCAGCACATTGAAGTAGTGTTCTTAGCTCTCTAGAGAATCGGCTCTGTGACATGCCAGGTCCAAGTTGTGGATATCGGCTGTTCAATATTTGGGCGTGCCGCTGAACAAATCGGTTGGCCCAGTTTTTGTCGACCCTATAACCAGCCAAATCGGAGGCCAAATTCGTGATCATAGATGGTGTAGGTGGTAAACAGAGCTCGCTCTGTCGTCTGATATAGATATAGTCGATGAGGCCAGATTCCTAAGTGCGCCACTGACTTCGACTTGACGGTGCTTTGAGGTCGAGATGCCATTCCAGCGTCGACTGAGAGCTGATCTGCCAACGCCATGCTTTCGAGCTATAGTAGATATATTGAGGGTACTGCACGCGCGTAGGTCCGCAACTGCGGCCTCCATAGAGGGCTTATGCCGAAGTAAACGCGTGAAATGTCGGTCGGTATTTTTGTTGTTGAGGTGTGCGTCGGGTGGTTCTGTGCGCGCGCTGCGGAAGACTCTTACCATTCTGGTGGTCCTGCTTGTAATCCAAGCAAACAATCACGCATCTTGCAATTAGCAGCAAGCTAACGAAAGTGCCAAACAACACGCTGTTCTTCATTTTGTTTATAGCAGGGAGAGAGAGAGTAGTAACACGAACGATCTGCTTTCAATAAAATTAGGTATGAGCTCCAAACAATCCCCGAGCTCAGGACGATCTGCAGCTCATCTCGCGAACCGGTAGAATGTTTGTTGGCGTAGTTCGTAGCTGCGCTTGCAGGTGTCACCACGTGGCTCGGCATTTCCGTATTCAGGATTTCCACCCATCGGGGTCATGGTTCGTAAAAATAGAGCATCAGCGGAAGGTGTACGTATACATGGAAACAAACATGGAAGTAAGGGTCTTCGTGCGGGACACATCGGATGAAATGATTCGAAAGATAAAAGAAATAAGACAAAGCCCTAGAGTGGTAAAGGGCTACAACCTGTCACAACCCTAAAACCATCTGTACCCGCAGTTGATGCCAGTCTAGTGTTTGAGGTTTGAAAAGCCGTTGGTCTCTAGCTACGCTGAGGAGCTTCCTTTCACAGTACCAGGTTTATGTTTGGCAGATTTTGCAGCAGGGGGCGGACTCGGGTTTTCGATGTCAGGAATGAGGTCAATCATGCCTGTTGCGTCGTAGTGAATGATGTTCTCTATCTCATCTTTCCTCAATTTCAAACCGGATCCTTTTGGATCGAAATTGACAAAGTGAGATGGATACGCCTTGTCAACGCCGCGAATGTTTACGTCTTTGAAGGTGATGTTTTGGCAGCCTCCACGGGATTTGGGTCCTGCAGAGCAGATTATCGAAACAATCGTCGTGTTGTCTGATGTCAGCACGTCTGAGAATTAATTGGGATCGCTATTACACTCAGGATCTCGGTTCTTCACGGTGCCATGAACGTTTTCGAATCGGATGTCCTTGAAAAGAACCCATGAATCCGGCTTATCGTCCGGGTCTCCGACCTTGTGATAATCTTGCTGAATAGCAATTCCCGAGAAATTGGCCTCGTGAAACAGGATGTTTTTGAAGAGAATGTTTTGACTGTTGTTAGAGAGAGTCGCTTACAGGGAAGGTGGAAATGTAGCATACACTAGCCCTTGTTCAAACTTGCGAGCCTTGAGACGTGCGGCGCGTTCTGAGCTGATCATCTCGATATCTTCAAATACAACGTTTTCAACAGTGTCGCCCTTGGCAACACTGCCGATAGCGAGCGCATGTCCGTAATAGGTTGTCAAACACCTGAATTTTGCAGATCTGGATCGCTTGAGGGCGATAAGATCGTCGCCACTTTGAATAAAGGAGTTTTGCAGACTGGCTGTTAGCAATTTGAATTGTCGTTGGTGGAGAAAGGTGACTCACGTGAAGTTATCGCCACCGATTTGAAAGCCATCGGCGTTCCGATCATTCGAGGGGTATCGATTGGCAGCCACAATGCTAATATCTTCCATAAGGACATGATTTGCCATGACGCGCCAGAATGGTGCGTTTGCGTTGACGGTTCGAATGCCATTGATGTGAAGATAGGCAGCGTTGCTAATTTCCCAAACGACAGGCGAATCAAGGTTTCGTGAACCCGTGAAGCGACCGGCGCCAGGAACATAAATCAAGCAGTTTTGACCAGCAATGGTTGAGTGATTGCCGTGTGACCAGCTGAACAGAGCCTGCTTTTCGACCGACGTGGCTTCGTAGCCTACAATGGTGCCGCGCAGACCGACAAAAGACCCCTCGGGCATATTGAAAATGAGCGATGTTCCTTTGTCAAAGACAAAATTGTCGACAATGACGCATTTGTGAGGAGACACTGTTTTGCCTTGATTAGGAAGACACTTGGCGACGTCGGCAGGGAGCTTGACAATGCAGCACAAGTTGTCTTCAGGAAATGCGATGGGGGCAGAAGCTTTGCAGTTGGGCGCATTCTGTGGCGGCTTGAACCAAGGATAGTTGCAGGCGAGCACCTTGTTTGGATCGAAAGAGTCGTAGCCATATCCAAGTCCCGTGGCCGGCACAGGAATATTAGTGGGCGCCTCTGGGTTTGGGATGTTGACTGGTGGCTTGCCGGAAGAGCAGTACTGGCCTTTGGGTTCATATTCGAATTTGAGGTGCTTGGTGAATTGGTCCACTGTTGAAGGATGATGAGTAGCAGGGTTATGTCGATTTGGAGTCTTCTGATCATGAAACCCGCTTGCTGCAAGAGCCAGCTTGGCGGCCACGGGCACGAGCCAGAAAAGTTTGGCTAACATGTATGTAGACTCTGCTGCTGCTGAGCTTTAGAGACCTGACAGAAGTCTTGGGTGCGATCCCATTATATGCAGCATTGTCGACATCTCTTTGAGATGAATGCTCGCAAATCTCGCGTTGGCGCAACACAAACTTTAGTATTCACCCCTGATAATAATTTTAGTCCAATTTGGGCGTATGCAGCCTGTTGTTGCGATTGGCCAATCTCCGAGCCAGGCTGTTGTGTCTTCTACAACAGAGATGCCGACCTTTGCTTTGCTTCGCGCTCGTCGAATTGATTCTCTGTTTGTTGAGTTTTGGAATCACAAGCGACCTCGTTTGCGAGAAGGCAAGAGCATATGAAAACTTGCTTCAGCTGCAGTAGCCGAAGGACTTTGGACGCGGGACCAATGCTCAGCAGCTGCACAATTGGACTAGACATCTGACCTCGCGCCTGCTCGGTTGCAAGTGCAAAGCCTAGCTCAGAACGGCATGTTGAGTCTTCATAGGGTAGGCGAAGAGGTCATCCTTGACAAGTAACAAACATCTGCAAATAGCCCTGGCAAACATTGCCAGCCGCAAGCAAATAAAGGCCACGAGCTCGCAAAGCCTCTGCATTGTTTTGCATCAAGCCACGCAGGAAACTACAAAGGCCGAACAAAGACCAGCCGAGGCATAGATTACCCGGCGAGGACCTTGAGTCATAAATCATAGAGCCACTAACAACTCTACGAGATTAATAAAAGGCAACACTCAAGTCGCCAAACTCAGTCGTGGCTGGCAAAAACTCCTTATCACCCGAGTCCAAGACGCTCATCAGCAAATCAGATGAATCACCACCCATGGCTGTAAAAGGGTTGAGGAAGGCAAGGTCCTGGTCGAGTGACTTGACCTCTTGCTGAAGGTGTGCAGGTGGAAACGGAAGCGGCTGACCATAGTGCTGCGGCACCATGGCCGAAGAATAGTGCAAATCTGATTGGTTGTAATGTGCATCGGAGGGTTGTCCGACCGGCATCAGCGGCAGATGACTTTGCTGCAGGAGTGACATTTGCTGTTGCGAGGGCGGTAAGGTATTCGCTCGATACCCTTGCTTCGTGTCTGCTTGAGCGGCCTGCCGCTTACTCTGAAGCGCCTGTGAACACATGTATCGCAAAAACTCGACATCACGCAAGTTGCGTTGCGATCCGCTCGACTTGTAGCTAAACTCCCTGAGTAGCTCTAAAGCGACACGCACATCCGCCTTGAAGGCTGCAGCGGAAAATTTGGGCTCGCCGCCAAAGTTGAGGACGCAGCTAAAGATGTAGGTGACGGTTGTCAATAGGAATTGTCGGGCTGGGTACCAGAGAATGTCAATCAGGTCGGATGAGCGCTTGACTTGGGCGATTGTGTGGATAATTTCGCTAGAGAGGCCGATGCCGCGCTCAGCCATACGATAAGGCATGGATCCAGGCAAAGGTGGCTCGCCATGCATGCCGTCGCTTGTGTCTGAGACAAATGGACGGAGCAACAGCAAACGAACGTGAGCGCCGCGTAGGTGAAGAAAGAGTTGCTGCTTGCCTAGCCAGTTGGGCGTTGTGCTGAGCCGTTCTGGAGTGTAGCGTAGAAAAGCCGGCAGCTCGAAACGCCATTCTTCGAGTTTCTTATCGAGCTGCAGTACCGTCTTTTCCGTTGGTGGCCATTTTGCTTGAACACCATAGATTTGCTCGTAAATGCTGCCAAGGATACAAGAAAACTTGACAAATTCGACAAGGTAAGGAATTTTGGACTGATCGATGCGCAGAGGTCGTTCAAGCTGTTCTGGGAAACTGACGGAATCGTCGAGCTGATTTGGATATTCGACATTGACGTCGCTGTCTTGAATCGCGGCAGGTCGACCGAGCGAAACGGAAGTGCGGCGATCGAGGAGGTAGAGACACCACCACGCACGTCGACGTAATTCAACTGTGACAGGCGCATGCCCAACTTCGAGTTTCGACAGATGCAGTCCCATCTCATATGCGCCACGCACGGCCAGCCCTGTCAATTTGTACGAGGCATCTTCATTATCAATGTTGAAAAAATAGAGAAGCAACATGCAAAGCGTCTGGATCTGTTCCAACTCTGTGGGTTGTTCGAGATTGGCATCGAGCAGCCTCTTGGCCGTCCTGTACCATTTACCTGCCTCAACCGTCGGGTCGGTTGTTGGACGATCATCTTGCTGTGGTTTGGCACGCGTCAAGACAACGGCAGCTGCCATGCCGGCGTAGATGAGACTTACTTCCATATCTGTAAAGGCATCGCTCTGTGCCGTTTCGAGCTGGAAGTTGCCATCTGTATCCCACAAGCAGGCATAACGATCGTAAAAAGTAGGCGCATGCAGGAGCGGATACATGGTCATGAGGTCATTAAAGAGGTGCGCCAAGACTGTATAGGAGATTTGACGCGCAGGAAGCGGCGACAAGACGCGTTTCCGATTGCGTCGCTCTGTCGTAGGCGTCTCTGCCTCTTGCTCGCCAACAAACAATTCCGCCTCGGTTCTCGACGATGCTGGCGCCAACGAACATAGCTTATCTCTCAGCGTGTGGATATTGCCAACGACAGACGAGTTGCCGTAGTAGACGGTATCGGCAGCGCGACGCTCTGAGCTGCGACCGCCTGAATCGTCGCCACTGCGGACGGATTGTCGCTCGCCACGCACGCGTCGCGCAAGATGAGCAGGTGCTTCATTCGGTCGATTCAAACGCGTCACAGAAGGATTCGAGGTTGTCATGGGTTGCGGAGCAGAGAGGAGCTCTTCGCGCTGCATGGCTGCTGCGTTGAGACGCAATACGTTTTCTTCAAGCCAGCCGACACGGTCGTGGAGTGTCGCGTGCGGATGATGCGTTGCCGCAAGTGAGACGGGAAAGGATGTGGCTGAGAGAGTCGACTGAAGCGGCGTCCGCAAGAGCGGCGGGCTCGTCTGGAACGTAGCAGGCGACGGCATCGTCGATCCCTCTGCCTGTGCCGAGCCAGGAGGCTGTGTGCCTGTATTTGGATCGCCCTCAATACCTACTGTACGGACACGCGCACCACCACGCGCCTTACCTGGCATATAGACACAGGTTTCTTTGATACTCGCGCAGTGTTCGCAGGGTTCGTTGCCGTCGCATTTGATTTTACGGCGTTGACAGTGCTGACAGGCGCGTTTGGCGTACTTGGAACGTTTACGTGGCGTACTGCCGTCGGGTTCGTCAATGGAGCTAGGCATGCTTTGATTTCGGGAGCTCTAGTCGCTTCAGGGCATTGCGTCGTGATGCAGTTGTTTATATGTTGTGGTGGCGGTCATCGAGCGGGCGAGCGGTCGTTGTTGGGCCGGGGATGGACGAGCACCCGCGGATCCGGTTCGATACAGGAAGCGCAGGATGAGCGGGCATGAGGGTCAAGGGGTCGGTCATGAGTACCAATCTGTAAAGTCGTCAGGGGTCTTGTGCTATGTCGCTATTTGTACAAAACAGGGGTTCATCATTCATGGGGGTGCTGGATCAGGGTGCAGACTAGAGCTTGGATAGATCGACAATCTGATCCGTGCCAGGGTAAGCCGGCAGGTTGTAGACCTCTTGCGTTGCTCGATCGAGGAATCGGCCGCCGAGGAAGTGACGGCCCTGATAGTCTTTGGCACAGGGCTTGGGCGCACTCAGCGAGATGAGAGCATCCGGTGTGAAGCGCGACCCGGTGCCTGAGGCTGGACGGCCCGTTTCGATATCCCAAGACGAGGGCGCATCGACACTCAAGACCGGGACATTGGTGTCTGACAAGGCTTCAATGATACGGTCAAAGGGCGCCCTGACACTGCCCGAGAAGGAAAAGCCAAAGATGGCGTCGACAATCAAATCGTAGTCTTGCAAGCACACGGCATCGGGCGCGCTGCTTTGGATGACAGGAACTTCGAGAAAGGCGAGCTGCTTGACGAGCCCTTCATAGATCCCTTGCTTGGGTCTCGGATACCAGACCACAGGGTCATGACGCAGCTGCTGGAGGTGACGCGCGGCAACAAGGCCATCGCCGCCATTGTTGCCAGGACCACATATGAGCAAAACGCGACCAGCCTTTTGTAGAGACTGCTCTTCAAGCAGCCTATGCGCTGCATGGGCCACAGAGAGCCCGGCAAGTTCCATGAGCTGAGCGAGCTGGAAGCCCACTTGACGACTCATGAGCTTCTCATCCAGCTCGGCGGCTGCTTTTGCATCCATGTACTTGAGCTTCAGCGTGTTCGTCATGGCCGGTCTCTTGTGAGAAACGGCAGCAAGAGAAGACAGTCTAGAGAATTGAGAGACCAAAGCGACTCGAGCAGATTGATGGCTTCCTCTTAGGAAAGTAGCTGATCGCCTCAGCTTGATTACTTGATTATACAAGTAAGAGGTAGGTAGGTAGGTAGGCAGCTGATGAGTCGATGCGCGTGATTCTGGAAAAAGAAGGAAACCGACAACGACAACTCGAGACTCGTGAAAAGCAAAGCCGATCCAGTGCCAGGACGCAATCTACACAAGAGGCAAGGGCGCAAGTCTAAAAGCGAATGCCAGAGTCATGCCTGCAGTAGCGCCCCTGGTCGTTCTCCTTTCTTTACTCTATCTCGCCTGGCGCATTGCAGGGCTTTGGTCGGCCCCGCTGCAGGTCATCTTTCGCTATCTCCAGATCGACCTGCCAGCCAGCCCGCGTCTCACCGTCGATGCCCTGACGACCGAGAGTGTCAGCCTTCACTGGGCTCCGCCTGAACTTAGTGCCGTCAAGAAACACATCATCAAGATGGATGGCCAAGAGGTGGGCGTTTCTGTTCGTGGCGAAACAAGTGTCACGATCTCCGGGTTGACGGCGGATTACTTGTACAGCATCCAGGTGATTGCCGTCAATGCGCATGGCTTCCAAGTCGCGAGCCCGCGGTTTTACGTAAAGACGCGACCGAGGCCGAAAAGTGCCGCCGAGATTGAAGCAGCGGCGGCGGCGGCACCTGGTCTTGGTGAGCAGGATCAGGATGGAACGCTTGCTACTGGCGGCGCATCCACTGCAATCGATGCCGGAAGCACAGATGTCAGGATGCCCAAGAAGCGTGCCAGTCTCGACATTCTCAAGCCCAAGGAACCTTCACCGGCAGCTGCACAAAAGTTTGCCCAAGACGAAGCCGAGGCGATCGCCGCCTTGACGCAAAAGATGGACAAGATTCTCAAAGAAACACTCGATATCGATGCTCAAATCACAGGGCTCAACAGCCATCATGCAAAAGAAGAACAGACCTATGCAGCAAAACTCGATGACTGGCGACAAAAGAAGAAAGGAGAAGACGATGCGCGTGCAGCACGCGATCAACACCATAAACAACTCGATCAACAGAAGCGAGAGATTGAGACGCGACGAAACCAAGTACAAAAAGCGCTGAAGCAAGCTCAGGATGATTTTCGAAAGCAGTGTGCCGATGTCGCTGGCTTTACAGAGGTGATGCAGCAGGCGGCCAAAGAATGCAATCAGTTGGCGCACAAGACGCAACAACTGACGGTCGAAGCAGATGAAGCGATTGCCTCTTCCGAACGCGCCGGTGCGCTTGCCCTTGAAGAACTTGCTGAAGTGGAAGCCGAAATTCGCTATCTCTTGGCACGCAAGACGGAAGGCGAGGCTGACATCGCCCGCCTCCAGAGTGAATCGCGTGTCGCGAGCCCAAGCCCGCAAGAAGTCGCCGAAGCAGCCAAAGACGATGCACAGTGGAAAGAACGCGAGGAAACGCTTGTGCGACAATATGACGAGGCGAGTCAGCTGCTCAATCGCCTGCAGCAAGGATTTCGCAGCGGTACGCCCATCTCGGATGGGTCTTCGGATAATCCTGGCGGATCTATGCGACGGCGCAAGTCGAGGAAGAATAAAGAGCCCGTCGACCCGCGCTACGCGATGCCGGCCTTTAATCCAGATGCCGCGCCCTTCGTGGCTGCCAATGCAACAAGCAATAGCAGCACTGGCGCGACCTTTTACACGGAAAACACGAGCTTTGGCGGTTCGTACGCCTACGATGTCACCAATCATCCAAACCCAGCACCAGGTCTCGGCCGCGAGGCACCCGGCCCGCCATCTCTACCAGGCGTCACGAGTATCTTCAATGACGACACACTCTTTCCACGTCGTCCCTCGCCCTTTTCCTCGACCATCAACCCAGGCATGCCGACACAGACCTCACTCGGTCGACGTGATTCACCTCGCTCCAGTCAATCAGGGTCGAACCCTTCTTCACCAAGTGTCGCGAATCCAAACTTGCACACGCAATCGAGCTTTGGCATGTTGCCTTCCATCTTCAATGCCGGCGCCTCGCATCATCTCAATAGCGCGCTGCAGCTGGAAAGAGAACGCAATGGACAGCGCGTGCCATCGAGTAGTCTTGTGTCGAGCTTAAATGGTGTTCCCCTCGGTGATTCGCCAGAGCATTCGGCTGGGTCGAGTGCACAGGGCAGTGTCCATAATTTACAGCTTGGATTGGGTGTCGGTAGCGGCATTGGTATTCTTGGCAAAGAGCGACCGATTGGTAGCAATGGCGGAACTCTTGTCGGCGTTGGCAGTGTCGTTGGTGGCAGCAGTGGTCTACAAACAACAGGGCAAGGCACCAATAGCGGCACGAGTAAATGGTTTTGGCCCTCTTCCTCCAAAAAGATCCTCGTCCCGACAAGTGACCCACTGGCGCTTGATCGCAAAAATACACGAAGCTTGCCCAAAGCTGATGTCGCACCCATCGGCACACGTCGAGCCCGTTCTGGATCACTCAGAGGTGAAGACGCCGCTGTCGCTGCCGTTGCCCTGCATGGTGCCGCACCGGCCGGGTCGCGTCTGAGTCGAGCCTATGCTGACGCAGAGCGACAAGCCCATGCCGGTATGCCGCCACCTGGCTTTGCCATCTCACGGACGGCGTCACCAGACCATGTATTTGCTGGGTTTTCACGCGAGCCGACGGCGGTGGGTGCACAGCACGCTGGATTTGGATGGGATGCCATGTTGACTGCAGCTACACAGCAATCGGCTACAGCTACGGCTACGCACGATCCTTGGCAAGCGCATCATGAGGCGGCGCAATCAACCACGACGTCGTTTGATCCGTTTGCAGGGCTGCCAAAATTGCCGGTCAGCAACAACGCTACAGTCTCGGCACCGATCCTGCGTGAAAGGCCCGTTGAGGAGATTGAACGCTTGTTGCTCTCGCCCGACCCAGAGTCAGATGCCGAGTCTCCCTTTTTCGCACCGAAAGAACCAATCTATCATACGACCATTGATGCAAGCATGTTGAATGGTGGCAACCTTCAGCGTGAAATTTCAAACGCAAGTAGTCGCAAGTCGACCGGTAGTGGTGAAGGTGGACGACGCAAGTTGGTTGGGTCTGGCAAGCAATTTACAAGCTTTGTTGGCAGAGTCTTTGGCAATAACAAGAATGGCGACGCCGCTTGAATGTCATGTCAGAACGATAGAGACCGTATCTAGACAAGTTCTTGGAAGCTCAATAGATGAAGTGTGCTGTTGTCAATGGAAGACTTGTCGCTGGCTCACAGGCCACGACGACACCATCTGCCTTGACCGTATACGATTCAGGGTCAATCTCGAGCAACGGCCGCGCATCATTCAGCTTCATATCCTTTTTGCCGATACCGCGTGTGTTGAGTACAGGCATCACCTGCTTCTCCAAGCCATACTCTTCCTTGATGTTTCTACCGTTTGACATGGCAGCCTTCGAGGTAAAGAGGATGCTGCGATCTGCGACCGCTGCGCCAAATGAAAATCGACCCAAAACCGGCTGAACAGTCGGAATGGACGCATTGGCATCGCCCATGTCGCTGTAGACAATCATGCCGGACTTGAGAACCATACTGGGCTTGACACCGAAGGAGTCAAAAGACCAGAGACACAGGTCGGCGAGTTTGCCCACCTCGAGCGAGCCAAGGACATGCGCCATGCCGTGTGCAATGGCAGGATTGATGGTGTATTTGGCGATATAACGCTTGATGCGATAATTGTCTGCCTCCGGCGCTTCTGCATCGTCCTCGTCGTCTTCTGCATGCCATTGTGCTTGCTGAGCTACGTCTTCCGGTAATGCGCCTTGCTGCATTTTATTCTTGTGCGCCGTCTTCCACGTTCGGAGAATCACCTCGCCACATCGGCCCATCGCTTGCGAGTCCGACGACATCATGCTGATTGCGCCTGTATCGTGCAAGATGTCTTCTGCGGCGATCGTTTCCGCTCGAATACGTGATTCGGCAAAGGCAACGTCTTCGGGAATGTTTTTGGAGAGATGATGACAGACCATGAGCATATCCAGGTGTTCATCGAGTGTGTTGCGTGTAAATGGTCTCGTTGGATTGGTTGAGGATGGCAGGACGTTTTCAGTCGTATAGGGCGCTAGGTGCTCATCCTTGGCGCGTCCACAGACACTCAAAATGTCTGGTGCATGACCACCGCCGGCGCCTTCTGTGTGATAGGTATGAATCGTCCTGCCTTTGAATGCGGCAATCGTTTGCTCAACATAGCCAGACTCGTTGAGGGTATCGGTGTGGATTAGTGCCTGAACGTCCATCTCGTCACAGACAGCGAGGCAGTTATCAATGCAGGCGGGGGTCGTGCCCCAGTCTTCATGGAGTTTGAGACCCATGACACCGGCGCGTACTTGTTCGCGTAAGGGCTCTGGCGAGGCGTCGTTGCCCTTGCCTGTGATGCCGTAATTCAACGGGATCGCATCGACGGCCTGCATCATGGCGCGGATGTAAGTAGCAGAAGGTGTACAGGTCGTTGCTTTTGAGCCTGTACTGGGTCCTGTGCCGCCGCCAATCAAGGTCGTGATGCCGGAAGCGAGGGATTCTTCGGCTTGCTGTGGACAAATGAAATGAATGTGGGAATCAATACCACCGGTGGTGACAATGTCGTGCTCGGCCGAGATGACGTCTGTATTGCAGCCGACCGCCATATTGGGACTGATATTGTCCATGATGTCTGGGTTGCCTGCTTTACCGATACCGACGACTTTGCCATCCTTGACGCCAATATCGGCCTTGTAGATGCCACTGTAATCAATAATGACTGCATTCGTCAAGACTAGATCAAGACAGTCAGCGTCATGATAGCCGGTTGCCTGGCCCATGCCGTCGCGAATGACTTTGCCACCGCCAAATGTCAGCTCATCGCCATAGGTGGTCAGGTCTTTTTCGATTCTTGCCCAAAGGTTTGTGTCGGCAAGCCGAATGAGATCGCCTGTCGTGGGGCCATAGAGTTCGCAATAAGCTTCTCTATCAAGCGTGTACTCTGTCATAGCAACTCTCTCTTTCTCTAGCCAAGTTCAGCTACAGCTCATGAACACCATAGCTACCCTGGCAAGCTTGTCGTTGACATCGGCTAGAAGCGGTCAGAGATAAGATAACGGAAAGCAGTCATATAATATGGTATACAATGACTGATAATCTACTACTATTGAGTAAGAGTATTCTGACTAGACCGGCTCTGTAAGATACGATCAACATCTTGCAAGCGCTTCTCAATACCAAGCAACTTGGCATTCACAAGCTGCAGACGTTTGGATGCGTGCGCCAGCTGGTCAAGACTCGGTTTGACAGCCAGCGGCGGCGTCGTTCCGTTGCTGTACCGCTGAAGGACTGGCCTTGTCAGTATGCTGAGACCGATGGGCAGGGAGAAGACGTACGCTCAGTCAAGGCTGTGAGTTCGGCATCGAGATCTTGCTGGGAGGCGGCGGCGAGGACGAGTTTGCGCGTGTTGAGGGCGATGCTCTCTGCGAGAAGCTGGCCTGGGACATCATCAAGCATGCTGCATGGTGGCCTCGGGAGTTGCTTTTGATGCTTGAAGCTGCAGCTGAGCTGGGTATACGTATTGATGACCGCGGCCGTCCTTCAGGCAACGGCACACACACATACACACACACTAGTACAGTGCTGACTACGACAAACTACTTGTACTGTACTCGCACAGCCAAACAGCAGCATCCAATGACGGGCGTCAAGCGTCTCGCATTCAAAGGCGACTCGAGCACTCCAAGCAAGAAGCGGAAACGGTCAGCAGCGACATCCACCAAGCTAGACGCCGTCAAGCCGACGATACAGCTGCAGGCGCCGACTGACAACGATGAAGACGGCTGGATCACGGCGCGTCAACCTGAAGATCTTCATGGCCCGCTCATGCTATGCTATAACCGCGATCGGCCTGTTGCGATCTCAGCAGACGCCAATGGACGTGTTTTTTTGACAGAGCTTGAAGGGCCGACGGAGACGCTCGCCATGGCGGAGCCGCATGAGGTGCGACAAGTCTTTGTCGTGGCGCGTCTACCGCAAGAGGATGGAACGCTCCAGGCCACCTTCAAATCAAGTATGGGCCAGTATCTGTCTGCCGATCGGTTTGGCGAGGTGGTCTGCAAGAGTGAAGCTGTCGGGCCTGCTGAAACATGGCAGGTGATTCAACGGCCGGATGGTTGGGCACTCCAGTCGGTGCATGATTTGTTCTTGTCGATTGGACGGAGTACTATTAAAGACGGCGGCGAGGGTGGCATAGGCAAGGAGAGCGTCAGATGTGATGAAGAAGCGGTCGGCTTTTGCGAGACGTTTACCATCCGGACGCAAGCGCGGTATCGCCAACAGCCGCCTGCCACCCAAAAGGCTGCCGCATCACAAGGCAAGAGTAAAGTCTTGAGCAAGAAGGAGTTGGAAGGCATGACGGGTCGATCACTGACGATGGATCAAGTGGATGATTTACGGGCTGCGGATCGGACAGGTGCACTGCATGAAGCCGTCTTGGACTTACGCGTCAGGGGCAAGAGTGACAAGTTTGGCTAGGCTGATAGGGTGAACACTTTGCCGTGCCGTGACTAGGCAATGCATTAAAAGTCTAAGCTATTGTACAAAAACGCAGAGAGAGAAAGAAGTCTAACACATCTTGTACTCTTTGTGCAGCGTGAGTGACCGGTCCTTGTCCTCAGTCGGCTCAAACGCATAATCAATCGTGATATCCAAATCACGCGGGTTCTTGGCATTCGGCCGTGAATCAATCTCACCCGAGATGATTTCACCTTCTTTGATGGTCAGCGTCTCGCCGAGGTAAAAGACGGTCTGCTTCCAATGTGTATAACGCGCATGCGGACCTGTGCTGAATTTGACGGGCTTGTGGCAGGCGTTAAATTCGATATCGAACCACGCCATGACGGCATGGACGAAATCATTGCGCCGCGCACGCAATTGGAAAGGCTTTGTGAAGGTCAGCTCTTCCTTCGTGACAGTCATAATGTCGATGCGGTAGAGCGGGCAAGGATCTGTCACGACTGCCTTGAATTCGACAATATCGACAAGGGGTTCGCGCAAAGCGATTTGCTTGATGGGTGAGTAATCGAAGCCGTAGACGTCGTCCCAGTAGTTGATCTTCTCCTCGAAATAGTCGCCATCTTCGATACCAGCCACAAACAAGGTTGCGACATCCGGGAAAATCTTGCCGTCTTGCGCGAGATACTTGTCACGCGCCAAGAGCACCGTGTCGAGCATCGATTCATACAACAAAAAGTAACCCATCCATTCCGAGATGATAATGTCGACTTTTTGTACCGGCAAGACAATCTCCTCCATCTTGCCCTTGATGAGCGTCACCTTGTCGGCAAAGCCATTGAGCTTAACGATTTCAGTGGCTTGATCGATGATGTTGGACATGTCGACGCCATAGACGTGTTTGGCGCCAGCTTGGGCTGCAAACATGGAGAGAATGCCCGTGCCACAGCCGACATCGAGCACAATCTTGTCCTTGAAGATGTGCTTGTTTTGCTTGATGGCGTTCATGTAGGACTCTGTCCGGACGGCATCTTTGAGCATCTCTTCGTGGATGCCAAAGTGAGAGTAGGAGTCGAAGTAGTAGTCTTTGGAAGTACCATCGTCGTTGAGGTTCTTGCCTCCGTTATCAGTCATCTTTGTGTCTTGGCTAGTCATCTAGAGAGAGATTACAAGGATAGGGACCGCCTTTCGAGGTGATGCAAGCTTACCAAGGTAATAAGAAATTTAAATTTTGTGTGTCGCGAAATAGAGAATTAATCGCACGGGGTCGTCGTTGCGCGTTGACTTGGACTCTGAAGCACCGATCACTCAACGACACCTCTATCCACTGACTGCTACAAGCTACAAGAACATCTGCTCAAAGAGAATACCTAAGATCATTGGTCCTGGACCTGAAGCTATATCAGACGTCGTTAGCACAAGCGCTTTACTAAAAATTGTCGGCTGTGCGCCTGACTGAGCGCTAGACAATGACAACAGAGATGACGTTGCCCAGCTATCTCCAGGGCTCCTTCTACGCCGCGCGCTTTAATACCGCACAAGCTGCACATGTTCCCCTTGATGAACAGCTACCCTCGCAGCTAGCTGAAGGGGCCGAAGTACCGGCTGTCGTCAAAGTCTCCAATGACAAGATGGAAGTGCGCTTCATCGGTATCCTGCCTCCTTGCCTTTGAACTCGACACTGACAGCAGGTCCCGTAAAAAACTCTGATTCAGACGCCGCAAGCGTTCGTACCAATCATCCAATTCCGCCTTCGACGGGTCTCTTCTACTTTGAATCCACCATCGTCTCAAAAGGTCGCGACGGCTTCATTGGCATCGGTTTTTGCCGCGGAAACGTTCTTCTTTCACGTCTCCCTGGCTGGGAAGAAGACTCTTGGGGCTATCATGGCGATGATGGTCACTCTTTTTGCTGTCAAGGGACCGGCAAAGAGTATGGTCCAACATTTACAACCGGCGATACGATTGGTTGTGCCCTCAATTTCTCCTCGGGCGAATGTTTCTACACAAAAAATGGCGTCCACCTCGGCATCGCCTTTACTGGTATCTCAACTACAGCCGGTCCTTTGTTTCCGTCGATTGGCTTGCGCACCATTGGCGAGCACGTCCGTGTCAATTTCGGCGCACAGCCCTTTGTCTTTGACATTGAACACTACTACCGTCTTGAAAAGAGTCGTCTCTATTCGCAAGTCAAGAATGCCGAGCAAGACGTCTCGGATCGTGTTCAGCAGCTTGTTGTCGCCTTTTTGTCGCACAACGGATTTGTCGAGAGTGCTCGAGCCATGGCGGAAGATATCGCCGTGCAGCACGAAACAGAGGCGCAGTATCCAGCTGAAGACAATGATGTGGTAAATCGGCAGCGGATACGGAACGACTTATTGGCCGGACGCGTCGATGAAGCACTCGGGCTGATCTTGTCGGTGCAGCCAAACGTATTCAAAGACCAGCCGGCTTTGCACTTCAAATTGCGCTGTCAAAAGTTGGTGGAGATGCTTCGGCGTGTCGATACAGAACAAGCGGCGACCGATTTGAGTGGCAGTGGTCTGCTAAGCGAGCGAAGCGAGACACCTGCTGCATCGAAAGCCGATGTCGACATGACGGAATCGGACCACGACAACCTCACGGAAACCGTCTCGATGGAAGAAGTCCTTGCCTATGGCCAAGAGCTTGATGCCCTCGCCGCCGACGCGGAGACGCAGCTCAGTAAAGACGAACGCGAGCACCTATTTGCCATTTACAGCCTACTCGCCTATGCCGATCCGCAGACCTCACCGAACGCCTGGCTCTTTGACCCGCTGCTCCGCATCGATCTCGCCGAAGCGGTCAATGCCGCCATCTTGACGGCATCGGGTAAATCTGCCCGGTCGGAATTGGAAGAGATTGTGGCGGGCTTGACGCGCAAGATGCAGGCGGTTCCGGGCGGCAAGGGCGCTTTTGTCAATGTTCAGCGAGATTTTCTCAATTGCAGCCTGTAGCATTGCAAGCAGCACGCTCGTCTGATTTTACAAATGCCTCGTGCTTTCATGGTGATACCGCGGAAGTCGCTCTTCAAGTTCAAAGATGTTTGATACGTGCGATAGCAATCTGCTCACAAGAAGACAACTGCACTGTATGGACGCTACAAAGAGGACGCTTGTTTGCCTAACAGGGGATAATTTCCATCGCCGTCACCCAAAAGACAGGCTTGAAAGCCATCTCTGGAAGCGGACTCGGCATGCGCTGGGCAGACTGCGAGGCCTCATCAGAATCAAAAGTCAAGACGAATTGGCCACCAAGCATGACTTCCATGGAGAGGATGCCTGGCCAGACTTCTCGCACCGTCTTCATCAATTCAGGAGACAACAAGAGATTCGGCGTAAAGGCACCCGCGTCGTGTCGTGCCGTGAGTTGCGTCTTGAATTCAGTATCCCAGACCTCGTGTACCTCCACTTCCGCGACCCGCAAGGGCGATTGCGCTTCAAATGGCTTGTCTGTACTCAACATGTCCACAATCCACATGACATCTTGGCCGTTGATTTCAATGCGCAGGTAGACATGGCCAAAGTCGGCCAAACAGCTGCGGCGTGCTTCGAGCACGTCTGACCAAAATCTTCGCGTATCCACCAGTGTGGCCGGCAGGAATGGGGTACAGGCCGTCGATGTGGTTTCGAATCAACTCAGTCTCATCCTCGGGCGTGCCGAATCGGGCGGCTGGGCAAGCCTCGTTGTCGGCAAAGATATGAAACGGAGGTTGGAGAGCGATTGTCATGGTGTTGGTGTGTCTGGCTTGAAAATGAGATTTGGTGTCGGTACCTGAATGAAGACGTGTCCTTAAGTACTTGGCTACTGGCAGGCGCTTGATTCACATTGAGCAAACTGGTTCGAAGAAACCAGATTTGCCCATCTGAACAAGCTCTGTTGCTTGGCCGCTGCAGCACGGCAATGAAAATCACAGGAGTGTCAAAGCGAGAGCGATCTGCCTATCATACTTAAATGTCTCGAGTAGAATATACGTGAAATGGACCTGGCTGTAGAGCATGCAAAGCCGAACGCGCTCACGATTGCCCCTTCCCGCCTCACTCCGTGGCTCAGCCTTGCCTGGCTGCTCGAAACCCAGTCAAACGGGAAGAGATGCAGCCGCTTCTGCCAGCTCTGTTTCGCTGATGATCTCATCTGAGTCCACTGGCACAGCAGATTGAACTCGTCTTGCAACTTCGCTTGAAATGCTCGGCGTCGTAGATGTCAATCGAGCTTGAGCAGGAGAAGGTGCCGTGGCCGCGCGCAGTAGCGCCATCGATGCAAAATGCTCATCTCTTGTCAAGCTGTCCCAAAGCGACGCAGCAGCCGTACGCGTACCCAAGAACTTGTAATACTCAAGCACCATATGGTCTTCTATGTCAACGGCTCCGACAGATGGCGTAGATCCTGAAATGGCCTTGAAAGAGGCGCCAACCAAGACGGTCAAGAAACCCTTGAGCAGATGCGCATCGCGATAGATGTCAAGCAGCTCTCGGAAGAGAGAGGCTGCCACGATGCCACTTACTTGGTCAGACGCCACGACGCAAAAGACTGCCATGCAAGTCACCCAGTGCCGATAGATTGGAAATGCATGGGAGGAAAGCAAAACCTTCGTCTTGAAATTGAGAAGTACTTGCTCGACAAAGGATGCCACTTGGCTTGGTTTCCAGTCCGAACCGCCAAACGATGCTGCCATCGAGTCTGAAAAGGAAATCACTGAGCCGATGAAAGCCCTGCAGTCCGGTTGCGCCGATGAACGCAGTACTGGAGCCAAGGTGCTGACAAGCGTTTGTACAGTGAGTTTGACTCTTTCCTCTTCGGTGGTATAGTAAGGCAGCCCGGACTGGAGAATTGAGCGTTGAACAAGCTCTTCACTTGGTGGCGCACAAGACGATATCTGATTTGATTGTGTAACAGGCATGCTGCACGGAGTCCAGGGGTCTTGTGCTGAAGCAGGTAGGGATGCCTTCGAGGAGTCAACTGCTGTATCTCTGAGATTGTTCCTGCTTGATAGTGTAGTACGCCGGCCGCCTTGGGCGTTCATTGGCGGCAACTGAAGAGCTAGACTTCTGCTGATGGGCAACATTGGCAGCGAAGACGGCATGCTCGACGACGACGATGGCATAGCATACGGCGTTGAAGACAGAATCGGCGGTGTCGATGGCAAAGTAGACTGCTTTGAGGGTCTGATGGGTGTTGACAAAACCTTCAATGAGATCGATGGCAAAGTCGATGTGCCAGGCTTGCTTTGTTTGTTGGTCGGCAAATGCGTAGTTGCAGTCCGGGACTGGTCGGAGACACATGGTGTCGACGGCGAATATTGCAAAGTCGGCGATGCAGGGAGCACCGATGCGGGCATAGATTTTGCGGTCCTTGGCGAGGCTGACTCGCTCTGCACATACAATGATGCCAATGCTTCGGGCGGCGTAGATGGCAAAGTCGTGGAGAAAGCTTTCCTTTGATGGTCTGTAGGCCAGGATGACACGCTTTGCGCAGTCCATGTTGCTAGTGGGTCGGTCGGCGTAGATGGCATAAACGAAGAGTTCATTTTGCTTTGATGGACCTTGGGCGACAGAGCTGCGGCAAATCGAAATTGATCACTGAGACGCAGTTTCAAGATTGGAGATTTTCGCTTAGCGACACGCCTAGAGGCCTTGATAGGCTGTGTGGCCCGAGACGCCGCAGAAGCAGGCTCAGAATACAAGCCAGGTTGCCGTGAAGTCTGACCCAAAAGCTGTTGAAGGCGATTTCCCGTGCCAGTCAATATCGGCGTTGTGACGAGATGCGCAAAGGCGGCTTGGTCTGCTAGCGGAATGCATCGAAGTAAGCGCTGTCCAAAGAGAATTTGGCCAATGAAGGATGGAAAGAGCTTGTCTAGAAGCGTGTCGCGTGCTTGAACCCCAATGTTGCGCTGTGTCTTGAGGAAGGCTGCAAGATGAGAGTCTGCATGATGCCTGTACATGTGCTGGTGTAGCAAGACCTGTCTCACAAGCGACGTATGCCTGTGCAGTTAGTGGCCAAGCCAGAAGACTCGCGTTTGACATACTCGCAGAGTAAGCATTGAAACGCTCTGACAATTGGAATTTCAGGGATTGGGTCATCGAGCAAACGCAGGTTGCGCCAGGTGTCTAGAGTGGCTAGATTATCAAGGGCGCTGACTTCGCGATGAAGCTGTCGACATACTGCGTTGCTCATACAGCGAAGATGCTGCCGCTTGCGACCTTGAAAGTGGGCCTTCAAATCTTGAGGCCAAAAACAAATGGCGCACCAAGTGCACAGCAAGAAGCCATGCGCGACAACAGTCACGGGGTACAGCTCATCAATGAGATCAGACTCCGCGCAGCCTGGACTCTCGGGCCCCATGTCTGCGATAATGCAGCGTCGGTAGAGGCAAACGCCTCAAGGTGTCGTGTACAGTACCTAGGTAGTGTCATCAAGTGTTATGCCCAATGTCGTATTTGCGCGTGTTGGGAATTCAACTCATGATCAAATCAAGACCAAACAATGGCGCTGCTCCAACACTAACTTACCCTGGGTGAAAGCTGGAAATAGGGAGAAAGCCCGTATCTTGCGAACTGCTCGCAAGATAGCCGACGCAGAGATAATCGAAAACCAGTCAGGTCATGGCGTTTGCAGTACCCATGAAGTCATTTACACGCTGAATTTGACAATAATAGCGATGATTGTTCTGTCACTGTGGCCCGCCGAACGATCTGGCCAATCATCATCAGACTGCTAGACTTGCAGCCTCGAGCTCGGCATCGCTGAGGTCGTCAGACGAGCCAAGTGGAGGCTCGATAAGGTCCAAAACAAAATGACGTTGAGCGCCTCCTCGGTGTTCGCCTTGTACACCCAGCGGTGTGCGCAGTCTGACAGTCCCCGAAGCAAGCTTTGGTCTCAATGCCAGCTTGGAAAGAGTCCCGGACGTCATTTGTGCAAAATGAGTGGCTTAGTGCTCCAGTACGCGTAGATCGTCGCGAGTGATTGATTTGTGCAGCTGCTTCGCTTCTCCTTCGAAGACGACTTTGCAGGCATCTTCCATCAATATAGTCAAGAGCGCTGTTAGTGTATCTTCATCGCGGCATAGATTGAGCAGCTCGCGAAATATGAGCATAACGGGCAGAACGCCAATCTGTCCAGCTGCCAAGATGCTGACCAATGCTATGCCATGGACCCATGATTTGTACAAGTCAACCATCGTTGATAGGGGTAGGCGCTCGAGATGGATGAATGTGTCTTCAATCAAGCGTTCCATGAATGTCACACTCGGAGCCGTGTGGCTAGTGCCTACAACCTTGAAGCTTTCTGACGCCGACGTGATGACCGAGCCCAATTCAGTTTGTGCATGCTGCAAGACCTTGAGTAGATCGAGAAGTGAACGCAGACGGCAATCAGCATGAGCCTCGGGCCCGAGGAAAGGCGATTGAGATTGCGTCAGAAAATTTGTAGAGATGCCCAAACTAAGCGTTGCCGACGCGACCATCCTGGAAAGTTGACACTGCAGAGGAGGCGACTGGCGATTAGACACTGTTGACGAAGCGTGTGTGGAGAGATTCGGATTTGATACGTTGCCGTGCGTGACATCACGGCCAGACAGGGATCTTGTTTCGGAAGGAGGCCTTTGAGTCCGCCTTGCGCTCCTTCCAAGTCGTGAATCGCGTCCATCTTCGTGCCCATGCTCAGGGGTCGGTACCGACGTTTGGAAAGTCCCTTCCGCGTCAGCCCTCCTTGGCATCCCGCCTTCCAGAGCTCTGCATTGATGAAGATCAAGAACCATGCCGACCCAACGACTAGTGCCAACCTGATCGGAAAGGGGAATGCAGCGCCAATGACGGGTTGTTCGAAATAATCTCTGACCGATGAAAGGGTGCCAGAGACTAGACCTTTCTGTCTGAACTGTGACGGAAGTGCTTGGATCGGAAGAGTTTCCATGCATTCGAGAGATTTGTGATGAAAAGGAACTTCTTGCCTTCGCTGTGTGTCTGCAAGATTAGTGGTCACTCAAGCAGATGGAGCCTGACGTACCCACATATTGCACATCTGAAAGCTCTTTCAATGCGGATACCAGGAACAGGCCGGTCGAGTACCTGTAGCATGCGCCAATCATCTTCTACCGCAAGGTTGGCAAGAGCTTCCACCTTTGCTTCTAGTTTTTTTCGATGCTCGAGAGGAACTCGCTCCGCATGTATATTGAAATAGTCGTACAAGTGCGACCTGACTGAGCTGAACCAAACACAAGACGAGCACAAAGTGCATAGAAGATACCTATTCTGGTGGCCGTGAAGCTCGATAAGCTCGAGCGGATAAAGGTCATCAGCGCTGTCTGACATGGGGCGACATTCGGTCTTGCGGTCCCTGATTTCCCGCCGCGTTGGAGCCATTTTCTAGAAGATTCAGGACGCTGACTCAGTTTCCAGTAGGCTCTGTGCGTTTGAGCGAGAGACTGCCGATGGTGGAGGCGAAGCTTGACTGAGTAGACAGACAATATGTAAACGCCGTTGTAAGCAGCTCTCAAGACCAAGCGAGATACGTTGCCAGGTGAGCTGGATTAAAATCAGCTTTAGAAGTACATATGTGTGCAGTGTGCGGTCGTTGGAGTCGGACAACTAGTTCTCTAGATCTGCGAGTCCACTGCGGACAGATGCGTCAAGTGCAGTAGTCGGTTTGCCGATTCTTTTGACATTTGTCAGAACCGCTAAGGAGGGGCACGATTATGACAAATATCAAAGGTTTCGCACTGGCTTGCGGTGGTGACAGAGAGGACTACATTGATAAGAAAGCTGTGTCATTGCGGCGAATGTCTTCAGCCGTGAATCGCGGCAGCCTCCATCAACTCTGCCTCGCTTGTATATTCATCAGGCTCCGTTGGCTCAAGATCCTCGATTCTCGTATTTGTGCTTGACGCGATGCCCACGACGGCATCTTCTGGCTGGATGGTCGATTGCGATTCTTGTTCGCATAGAATGCGATCGATCAGAGCTGCAACCAAGTGAGACTGAACACCTGTCATGCTGTCCCAAAAAGACCCTGGGCATGTCTGCCAAGCTAAACCTTTGTAGTGCTGAAGCGTGATGTAGTCTTTGTCAAGGTGAGCGCCAATCGGGTGTATTGAAGACCTGGAAGCGAAGTTGACAGCGGCGCCTACCAAGACAGTCAAGTTGCTCGTCAGCAGAGAGAGGGGCCGACGAATGTTAAGAAGCTCATAAAACATGGAGATTGCGATAACGCCACCCAGCTTTTCAGATGCCAAGATGCAGTAGACCGCAACACAGGCGACCCAATCTTTGTAGATCGTGAAAATCTCTGGAGGTAGCAGCGTGCTTCTCTTGAGCCTGAGCGACAGTTCTTCGACATGTGCTGCAACCTGTGCCGGAGACCATGTTGCTGCTGCCGATCGGACCGCAAACGAGTCGGCCAACATTGAGCCTGTAAACAAGGACCAGTTTGGATGCACCGGGGCCTGCTGCAGTGGAAGCAAGGATCTAAGTAGCATTTGCAAAAGTTGTCCCACTCTTGTATCCTCTGAGTGCGAGTCGTGATCAGAAGATTCTTGTTGCAGAAGACTTGGGATCTGGGCAAAAGTTTTGACTGCCGAAATGAGAGGCCTTTCTGGGACAGGCTGCAAGGTTTGCAAATTTTGGTCTCGGCGCGATGTCAAGGCATCAGAAGCTGGGTTCAACTTTCGACGACTCCTACTCGACTTTTGCGTACGCTTGCGCGTTGTCGGCTCAACATAAACTTGGCTAGTTCGCTTGCCACCGACGCGCCGACTCGGTGGTGGCGATGGCAAGATCGTCAGACGAGGCGTGTCTTGTTTCTCTTTCGGCGAGAGCCTCGCAAAGAATCGAGATTTGTCATGGAAACGAAAGATGAGAATCAGAGAGGGTGGCCGTGTGTGATGGTTGGCAAGTGGCTCGCGTCTTCTGATATATCGTCAGTCATGGTTGACACAGCGTCGACTGGTTCGCAACAATTCTCGGTTGCTTGGCGCGGCAGCTGTCCAGCTCGAACGACTCTGGCAGCCTTTTTTGTGAGGATATCCACAGATGCGTGAATGTCTGCTAAGCGAATGCATCGTATGAAACAGCGCGATTCAAAGAGAATCTGACCAGAAAAAGAAGGCAAGAATCCTTTCAGAAGTGTCTCGCGAGCCGAGAATTCCGGCGCACGCTGGACTGAGCTCTTGAGAAAGGTGACCATGACCGAAGCTGCATGATTTGTATACATGTGCTGTTGCAGTAGCTGTCTCTTGCGAGCGACGTGTGACTGTGCTGTCAGTATTTGTCCTTGAAGCTGAGTACGACTGACGTACTCGCAGAGCGGACATTGATGTGCTGTGACAATTGCGATGTCCGGAATGGGTCGATCGAGTAGACGCAGGGCTCGCCACGTAGCCGGGGTTGCCAGGTTATCCAGTCCGCTGGCTTTGAGATGAATCTGCTGACGCTCTGCACTGCTCAATTGACGTACATGCTGTCGTTTGTGACCTCTTAAGTGACCGACGAGTTCGTCTAGCCAGATACAAATCCCGCACCACGTACACAACAGGAACCCATGCGCAACGACTCTCAGCGGATGAAGCTCGTCATTGGGTCTAGAACCTGCGCGTCTCTTGCTCTGTGATTGCATCTCTGTAGACATCTAGATTATATTGAGGCGCCAACAAATTTGAGTCGCGTTGAGCGATGGTGCGTGCGCCCATCCACTTGTTGAGTCGTGACTTGGAGAAACAAACAAACAAATATCGAGCATAATCCGCGACGGCGTCGGATAGGGATGTTGGTTCAGATGCTGAAGATGACAGAAAAGCTTTCAAGATGATCTATAGAGAAGAGATTGAAATAATAATCCCAAGTCCTGACGGATGACGGCGAAAAGGAAAGTCGCCTTGCAATTGGTTCTGCGTGATTCTAGGCACTATTGCCATATCCGTGATTCTAGAAGATCCAAAAGACTTGAGATGTTGTTGCCTTGTAAAGTAAAACCTTTGATGTTTGTCAGACTTGTACCTCTGTTAAGCACCCGTTACGTATCCGTTGGACAAAGGAGACAGACTTCACTGCAGTTCTGACAAATATCAGAAGTTTGAGGCGACCCTTCTGCCTCGGTGATGTCCTGCGTTTGCACTCTTCAGCAAGCGAGTCTAGGTATGGATTTCTATCAGTCGGCGCTCAGCCGCTATAGAGATGATCCAGGCAGGCGGACTTGCCGAAGCCAGTTGAACGGCCACGGTTGTGTACAGTGAGCTGCGACTGTGCAGTCGTGGTCTTGGCCGGTAGCTCCTCCAGATCAGTTCTAGAAGCCTTCACGCAAATGCCTACTGGCAAGAGGAGAATCGCGGTGTTCTGGGTTATTTCATGGAACAGATATCTGAGCCTCGTATAGACCAGGGCATCTCTATGAGTAGCTTTAGGTCTAGGTCGTGTGGCATGCGACGGTTTTATAATTTTTCTACAAGTACCTGTACAAGTAATGTACTAGGCATCCACCACGCACAAAACCAAACCTATCGCTCGCCATCCTCTGTATACTTGCAACATGTCAGACAGCGACCGCGAAGAAGCCGGACTGGTCGTCGCCGACGAAGCACCTGCGCCAGTCTTCAATAAAAACAAGCGCTACCGCAAACCAAAACCCTGGGACACCGACGACATTGACCACTGGAAGATTGAAGAGTTCAAGCCCGAACACAACACCGCGGGCCCGTTTACCGAAGAGTCGAGCTTTGCCACCTTGTTTCCAAAGTATCGCGAGCAGTACTTGCGCGAGATTTGGGGTGTTGTGGCGCGGACGCTCGCCAAGCATGCCATCACGGCCGTGCTTGATTTGGTGGAGGGCAGCATGACGGTCAAGACGACCCGCAAAACCTATGATCCAGCTGCAATTCTCAATGCACGCGACCTCATCAAGCTGTTGGCGCGTTCTGTGCCCTTCCCGCAGGCCGTCAAAATTCTCGAAGATGGCGTCTCGTGCGACATCATCAAGATTGGCACGTTTGTGCGCAACAAGGATCGATTTGTGAAACGGCGCCAGCGATTGATTGGTCCGCAAGGTTCGACGCTCAAGGCGCTCGAGCTCTTGACGCAATGCTATGTCATGGTCCAAGGTACAACCGTCAGCGCTATGGGCAGCTTCAAGGGTCTCAAGGATGTGCGGCGTGTGGTTGAGGACTGCATGCAAAACATTCATCCCATCTATCACATCAAGGAACTCATGATTAAGCGTGAACTCGCCAAGGATCCCAAGTTGAAGGAAGAGAACTGGGACCGATTCCTGCCGCAATTCAAGAAGCGCAACGTGCAACGCAAACAGCCGATGAAGGTCTCCAAGAAGAAGGATTACACGCCGTTCCCGCCTGCACAGCTGCCGTCCAAGATTGATTTGCAGATTGAGTCGGGTGAGTACTTTTTGGCCAAGAAGGACAAGGAGCAAAAGGCACGCGAGGTGTTGCAGGAGCAGCAGGTGGAGGGAAGTAAGAAGCGATTGGCGAAGCGGGCTGAGCAGTTTGTCAAGCCTGATGAAGAAGAGGCGCCGAAGCATAAGAAGCGCAAGAGCGTGGCGTAGTCTTGTCAAGTACGTCCTGATGCGTTGCATTGAATCTGTAGCACAATCACAACGACACTCCTAAGCATATCCATGGTTCTAGCTCTCTATTAGCTGCAAATGAGTCTAGACATTGACTGGTCTCTGCTGACGGAAGGCCATGGCCGTACCATCGAACGCTTCCTGAATACAAAGCTTCAAGAAGTCGAGCTGCCCAATTTTCTGCACAAACTCCAAGTGCGCCATTTCGAGCTCGGTGATGTGGGTCCAGAAGTGTCCATCATTGATATTTGTGACCCGCTGCAAGAATTCTACGAGCAAGATGAAGAAGAGAAAGCCGAGGCAGAAGCAGCCAAGGTGCAAGCTGCCGCTGACGAGGCTGCCTCGAGCTTACGCGGCATTAGTCCGCTCCTTGCTCGTCATCTTGAATCGTCAATCGATCAAGATCGATCTACAGACCATGCACCAAGTCATGGCTCCGGTAGCTTACACGTGCCACGTCGACGTAGCGTCAGCTCGAGCAATGGCGGCACGTTTCGTGGTCCCAACAGCGCTGTTGCTAGTTTGTCCAATTCACCAGACATGCCGCGCGTCCGTCAGTCGCAGGTAAGACGCAGGAGTAGTGGTGCTGCCAGCAGTAGTCATCAAGCGTTACGCGAGCGACGTTCAAGTATGAACTTGAGCAGCAGTGGGAGTGTAGGCTTGTCGAGCTCGCCAAGGCAAGATCGCCAACGACCGAGAATGTCGCCCTTGACGCAGGCGGTACTTTCAGACACGTCGCAGCCTGTCACTGGTGGTCTATCGGGCGTTGTGGAGGCCATGTCACTGGATGATCTAGAGACGGCTTCGTCCGCCTCGGGTCCGCCACCGTACGATCATCCTACACATGGCATCCAAGGAGGTGTCTCGGCATGGGAAGGCATCCAGGTGCCTTACTTTCACTCAGCATTTGCTGAACCCCATACGGGCTACGTGTCTGCCTCGGGCATCTCAACGCCTGCTATTCACGGCTATGACACGCATGATTCGACGCCGACCTTGTCGAGACGCAACAGTCGATTGACGTTTGGACCAGGTGTGCGGCATTATTTGCCAGGACTCGGCGGTGTCCCGGAGCGCCTTGCTTCCTTTACGACGGAATCGCGCGAGACGCATTCACCTGCAGGCGAAGGCAAAGCAGACATGCCGAGAAGCGAGGAGGATGTTCAATTCAACGTCAAGCTCGTCTACAAAGGGAATCTCCAACTCGTCGTCTCGGTCGAGCTCGCACTGAACTATCCAAGCCCCTTTTTCGTCACGTTGCCGCTCGAATTGACGCTGTCTCAGCTGCACATTGAGGCAACAGCAGTAATTGCATACACTTCTTCAGCGCCTACGGCAGATGGTGCGGAAGTGGTCCGCAAGGTGCATGTCTGTCTACAAGAGACGTCAGCCGATGGCACCGATAGCCAGGGATATTCCCATGCAAGTGCATCGTCAAACAGCCGCGAAAAGCAAAGTCCTCTTCGAGGCTTCCACGTCGAGAGCAAGATTGGCGATGCCGCCACGGGTCGCCATGAAGACGCTGCGGATGTGGTACGCGATGTGGAAAAGGTGGAAAAGTTGATGCTGCAGGTGGTGCGTGAGCTGCTTGAGAAGGAGATTTGTTTTCCGAGCTACTACACCTTTATTCTGTAGACTACTTTTAAAGACTTCCAGCTTGTGCCAAGGGCTGCTAAACAAAATGGCGGAAGCCGAGCTCTCTGGCTCGCCGAGCTTTCCACGCATGCTGGCCATCTTCTTTGCCATCTTTCATCCCACAGCGGGTCCATCCGTCATTCATCAAGTGCCCAACCACTTTGTCTCGTCTGGCGCCGACAAGGCGGCCGGCAAGATCAACTTCGACAGCATCTCCGAGTATGTGATTCCCAAACGCCAGCTCTGCGATCGTATGATTGCCACGTGCGTCTCCGGCTATCGTATTCTAGGCTACCCTGTGTACGTGTCGGGTGCGCACTACGAGCGCAATGCGTTCATCTTCAACTGCTGTGTCGTCTTTGACGAAGGGGAAGATGCAGCGAGCTATATACCTGTTGTCAAGCGTCTAGCTCAAACGCTCAAGAATATGGAAGAGCTCAAAGCGAGCTTGAGCACCGAAGTTGGCCGCGGCGTCGTCTATCATGTCATTGAGCAAGTCCTCGAGGATCTCAACAATTACTGTGAATGCATGATTCCTATCATTGACAATGAGGTGACGCTGAATATCAAGCTCTTCCCTAGCTACAGACGGCCACCCATCATTCGCAATTGGCATGTACCGGTACCGACCATCAATCTGAAAGGCATGATCGACCAAGACTGGGACTTGACGATGCAGCGCGTCATTCCACACATTGATGGCATCTCCTCGGTGCGTCGCATTGCAGAGCTCAGTGACGTAGATCCAAATCTCGTTGCCAAGGCTATGCAACACTTGTACTACTATGGCTGTCTCGTGACGACAGATCTCTTTCAATTCAGCGGGATGTACGCCGTCACGCCCGAACTCAGCCTCTTGACCATTGACGAAGGCATGCAGCGCGAATGTCTCGCCTATGTCGCACGCACAGAAGGCCTCGTCTTTGCAAACTTGTTGACGCTCTATGCGTCGCTCAACCGTGGCGAAAACTTGAGAGACTGGATTCACAGCCATGCCGAGCAATTGCAGGGCATCGACCTGAGACGCTTCATCACCTTTGGCGTCATCAAGGGCTTTCTCTACCGCATCCATATTTATCCCTATTTGCCGGCTCATCAGCGCATTGTGGGCGAGGTGGCAGAGTGGGCAGATGGCACGCGGCATTTGGATGAGATGGGCGTCATGCTAAAGCGGTCACCTAAAACCTTGCAGGCGGCGCTCAAGCGTGAAGGTCAAGTGCAATTCATCTATCGCTGAAGCAAGAGCCAATGACACTCAATCGGCTCTTCGCCGCTCCAGTCATCGTAGCCATGGAGACTGCCGGTCTTCACTGTGTGAAAGCAAGGATCAAGCGCTTGGTGGAAAGCGGCAATCATGTCGCGATTGCTTGCGCGCAGAGGGTAAGCCAATAAAGCATGTCCACCAGGTCGAACAAACCGTTCCAGCATCGAGGCCACGAGTCCTGCGTGTTCGTGGGCATAAAGAAAGTCGCTCGCGAGAACAATCTCGAATTGCGCATCCGCCACGGTCGACGTCTGTGGTGTCGTCCAGTCGAGCAATACTGCCTGGCAGGCACAGTTGTTGCGTGCTGCGTTACCAGTCAGGTTGTTGAGAATCTCAGGCAGGTAATCTGACAGAGTCATTTGCATGCCGAGTATTTTAAGCGCTGCAATACCGACGAGTCCTGTACCGGCGCCGAGCTCGAGTGCTGATTTGCCTGCTGTTTCGATCCCTTCAAAGATGTCACTCAGCTTTTTCGAAACAAGAAAGGAGGTGGCCCAAGTCTTGAGGCCAAGGCTGTCTCCCGTCAACGTGGGCTCATGCACTTGCAGCACTGTATCACCAATTTGGAAAGAGCGTGTCATGGCCGGCATGGCTTGTCTTCCACAGCTCGCCGACAGCAACGCACTTGCCTGGTCTAGGATTGCATCGGCGTCTTCAAGATAGGACAAGTCTGAAGCGATAAGCCGCGTGAGCCAATGCACCGTCCCTTGATCGAGCGCTGGCGGGATGGGCGACAAAAAGGTGGCTGCCGGCTGTACGAGACTTGCAAGTGTTTCAGCGAGGACTGCCTGTGAAGGCTTTGTTTTAAGAAGCGGTAGATCTAGCGCATGGATGCTCATGTTATCAAAGCATTATCGTGACCCAGGTAGCATTTAGGAGAGAACAGTACAGTCAGTTTTTGCGTCGTTGCTCTTGATGAACTTGACGACGACATGCAGTAGACACCAGGCAACAAACAGTCTAACTTGGCAAGAGAGATAGCTACGGCCGCATGGACCCGAATGCAGTCGAGTACGGCTCTCTGACAACCTACCTCCTCGCTCTCAACACGGCCATCTACCAAAAACAAGGCCTGCGACTCGAATGCCTCCTGTCCTTGACCGACAAGCCCAAGAACCCGTTTTTGCACAAGCTGATTGCCGCTGGCGTGCTGCGCTACTCGACCGACCTACGCGAAGAACAGGAGATTAACATCAGCACCCATCATACCTGGACGGAGACGGTGCAAGGCTTTTGGCGCTCGGCCAAGTGTCTCGGCAGCAACAACAACAGCTACAGTACAAGCCATGCTGTCGAAGCGTTTGAACAAGTCAGCTTTATGATGCAAGCCATCATTCGTGGTTTCACTGAATGGGAAGCTTGGCAGCTGCCCATCTTGTTTGGTGCCTGTCGTGATGTCCGTGTCTTGGCCATGCGCGCCGACGCCGCCTGCCGCGCGATAGGCCAACCTGAAGTCCACTTGGAAGAAGCGGCACGACTCATCAACAAGGCTTTTACGATTTGCATCAATGACCGTGCACCGATGGCGCAGTCTCGGAAATGGGGCACCTATGCCGTCCTCGGTATCCTCTTCAAGACCTACTTTAAACTCAACAACTTGAGCTTGACCAAGAATGTTTTGCGCGCCGTGGCAGTCAGCGAGTTGCCGTCGTTGCAATACTTTCCAAAAGCGCACCTCGTCACATGGCAGTACTATCTCGGCGTGTCGCTCTTTATGAATGGCGACTATGACGAAGCCCGCGTCGAGCTTGAAAAAGCACTCGCGGCGTGTTCTGCAAAAGCACCCAAAAATGTTGAACTAATCCTTAGCTATTTGATTCCAGCGCATCTCATGACGACCCGCAAGTTGCCCTCTGTCCAACTGCTTCGCAAGTTTCCAGCCCTTTCGGGACTGTTTCTACCCGTTGTGGCGGCCATCCGATCCGGTAACCTGGCAGCGTTTGACGCCGCGCTTCGCAAGCAAGAAGCACAGCTGATTGGTCGACGTCTCTACCTGACGCTCGAACGCTGCCGCGTGCTTTGTCTTCGGACGCTGGCACGCAAAGTCTATCTCGGGCGCGACAAGCAAACGCGAATTCTTGTTGCGAGCTTCACCACGGCGCTCAACCTGGGTTATCGATTGGAACGGCAGCAAGCGGCACGACATCGGGCGCGCCTTGTTGGTAAACTTGATCACGGCAATGGCGGCAGCAACAGCAAGAGTAAGCACGACAAGGGCAACGGCAAAGAAGACAAGAGCAATAATAGTGGCAGCAGCACCAGTGATCGAAGGAACAGTAGCAGAGTAGAGTCGCCGCGTGCGCTTACGGAACGACTCACAGAGGTATTTTTACGCGAAGCAGAGGCGCAGGCTTTACCGTTTGATGATGCCGAGGCGGAATGTGTCCTTGCGAATTTGATTGCAGCGGGTTTTATGAAGGGCTATCTCTCGCGTGAGCGTCAGATGGCTGTCTTGTCGGCCAAGGAACCGTTTCCAAAACTGTGCAAGTGAGAGGCGCTACGATGCTATCTTGTGTCTTGCTATGCAAATGGGCCGTTTCTTTCTTCAATACGCATCGTAAGCGACTCTTTTGGCATTATATAGAATAGCACTCTTTTCGTATCAGGGTAGGCAGCAATCATATGATCATCGAGCGCGGCCCATAGAGCAGGTTTGGTGCAAGGACACCATGGGAGCGTCTGGAAATCCACGAGCGATGGCACGACTCGCGAGCCAAGATGCCCTGGTAGAGCCTGAGCCAGGGTCGCTCGCGAATCATATGATCTAGCGCCTGATGAGACATTGGAGGTTGAACTTGACAGCATTCCTGATTGCCAAGCGACTCATAAAGAGCGCAGCTGCTTCAATCACTTGTGAGACTGAAGCGCATGGCAGTGCGGTTATAAGTTGACAACGTGCCGTCTCAATTGTTGGTTGAAAAGCGATACGCACACCTCGGACACTCATAAAACACCGTCGATCCTTCATCCGCCGACCGCAGTTGTAGTGTGAAGAAAGTCATCGTCTCATTGCCGCACTTGGCACACTTTTCATCAATGGTCGCGCGGCCTTCTGTATTCCCGCCGCCGCCGCTGGTTTGACCTGTACCTGTGGCATCTGGATCTTCTGTCGATGGCACAGGCACTTGAACGACACTGCGTTTCTGCTTGAGGACTGAGGGAAAGGCGCCAGGCGCTGAACGGGTAGTCACAGAAAGTGATTTGAATTGGGCCGCTGGATAAGTTGCGTCGCAGCCGGTGCAGGCAAGTGCTTGAGCAGTGGATGGGTCGAGTAGCGTGCCGCAGCTTGTGCAAAAGATGAGTGAGCCGACGACAGACATGGTTGCGATGGATGGAGAGAGAATAATAATAATCTTGTCGATGTTGAACAATCATATTTTTTTGAGTCGAAACTGCGCCACAACTCAAGACGTGGCGCCACGACTCGAGCCACTACTTGTAGCAGTACTCGAGGAGCTTGTCTCTGTACCCGTGCTCGTGTCGGTGCTCAACTCGGAAGAGCCATCACTGCCATCAGTCAAATCACTTGTATCGTCATCCGAAAGCTCAAGTGACTCATCCGGATCGATGCCATCCTCGTCCTTCGCTGCCCCAAACAACAAGCGGCAACGCGCCTCGCCGGCTCGCTTGACTTCAGGCGGCACCAAGTCGTCTGGCATCTTGCGCAGAGTGCGGGATACATCACGCCAGGTCAGCGGCGGTCGATTTGTGTAGACTCTTGAGCGCGGGTACTTGCGCGCCATGTGCTCTGCCAGATCGCCCAGCGCACGATCCAGTATCTTTAAAACCTTGCCGACTTGCACAATGCTGACTTCCTCTTCGTCTTCCGTTGGTGCAAATCCGGCGAGACGCGTCTGCCGAATCTGTTCGCGCGCAAAGAGGGCCCTGATTTCCGTCTGTAGCGAATCAGCAGGTAGGGTGAGGGCCGCGGGCGGCAAAGGCCAGCGCGTCCAATCATCCAACATCCTGCGTTGCGCTTCTTCTGTTTTCCTGGCCTCTTCAGACTGCGAAGAGCCAGCTGACCTTGCATTGCGTTGTTGCCTGTACAGATGGAATTGGAGGTGGTGACGGGCTGTGTCTTGACGATCCAACGCCGCAAGCGAGGCCGTCAGGGCAGTATAGTTGCGGAGCTCTGCGCGGTGCGCCTCTGCAATTGCTTTATGTTTTGTCCTTTGCGCTTCTTGTAGCTGTTGCTCTTCAACGAGGGTCGCCTGGGTCGCCTCGTAAGAGGGCAGTTGGCTTGGGCGATAGTTGCCGAGCTCATCATCGTCAGAGCTTGACGAGACGGGGTGGGGTTCTTCCATGTGATCAAGTCAAGAAGAGCAATTTGGATTGAAGAGTAGCAGCAGCGTTTCTCATGAGCTAGGACTCAACAGCGCGTGCTTGAGAGATTGAGCAAATTATTGAGTGTTGGATCGGGAGTCAAATTGAGCGTCGTCGCCGTAGTTCATGAATGAACACAACATGCATATGCAGTTTCTCCCTGCTAATCTTGTTGAACTCAGGATGATTGCTTGCTCTACTTTGCTGAGTGTCGCAGCTATTCTCAAGGCACGGGCCTCATGCACTTTGCCCATTGCTAGGACAATCTCGTGGCTGTTTGTCGCTGCGGCTGGTGTCCATCATTGAACGGCTCTTGGTCTATACAGCTGTTACGAGTCTCGAGCATCTTCCGACTGCCAAGCAGACATGATGACTGGGTAGTCCCAGAGTCATGAATGAGCATGGCGCTTTGCATGAGTCTACTGCAAACGAGGCGAATGCGACGGGCAATGGCACATTCTTGGACAAATCGATATACAGAAGCTGCTGTCGCTGTTGTAGGGCACTATGGTTGCCAAGAGGTCTTCTTTTGCTCTCATACTATCGTGACGACAGCGCTGACTAGGAACATTCAAGAAGGTTGCGCCCACAAAGAGCCCTTGGCGATGTCTCTGTTGCCTGGATTTGGCCCCTTGGCCATCCAATCCGTCGAATGAACTGGTCCGATAAGTATATAATGGTATGTACTCACTCTATCTGACTGAGGCTTGCTCTAGCTACCTGTATCGAGGCTCAGCTGCAGGCACAAGAGGGCATGACGCAAACAAGTCTGGTGTCGCCTGTCTGCAACATCTTTCCAGGGTCTCTTGCGTGCTGACTATCCTGACCTCCATATTCAACAGCATACGGAGATGCATCTCTGTCCATCGTGGCTTTGGCTGCTGGTTTTGTCCATGGAGCTAGATGCCCGATCATCTTGTTTGTTCAACTGATGACATCATGTCACTGTCGCTGTAAAGCTTTCTTGATAGATTGCGTTATAGGCACCATTCTATCGAGTCAAGACTGTATAGGATGGACATCAAACAGTACCTAGATAGCTATCAGAGTCGACACTAGATGTCCTGCTGCTAGTCTTTTTGCCTTGTCCATGTGCATGTGGTGTAGCATTCCTCGTTGCTTTGTTTACTTTTCTTCATTTGTTTTTGTCTCCTGATTCTCGCTCTTTCCCAGGACTGTAGCATCTCCGGTAGCATCTGCAGCTTTTCTCCCCCTTTCTCTCCTTCTTCTCTCCTTACGCATCTCTTGCAACCAAGTCACTCATCAGGTAGCTGGTCTCCTGAACAAACTTGCATCGCATCGTGTACCTTCACTCTTTACATCCTCGCCCTCCCATCATCCAAGTTTGTGCCAATAACCCTCCTCATCAATCAAGAGCCGGTCTCCAAAGTCATCCAATTGGCACTCCTAGAACACCTATACTACTATCACTATCATCCTCATCATGTCCCTCTTCACACCTCAGAAACAATCCTCTGGAGCATTCGCTCAACCCTTCATCAACTCCCCCCTTACTCCCAGAAACATCAACATTGCACGCGCCCTCAAACTCGCAGCAACCCCTAAATCCGCCCGCGGAACCCGTTCCACCGCCTCACCCTTCAAGCTTGACCGCGTGACATCAGACTGGACCTTGACCGGTACAGGACCCACTGCTGGCGGTACACCCAACAAGACCAAGCGTATTGTCAAGAGCCACGTGGCCGGTGACCGGTTCATCGGCCGTGCCAACACAACGACTGCCAAGCTGATCGGCGAAGCCATACCTCTTTCGGCAGGTGGTGTCTCTACCGCCAGTACGGCTGCTTCCTCTGCTACTGCCACCATGACGGGTCCCTCTGCCTCTGCTTCATCCAGTGCCTCGTTTCAAGATCTCGCGTATTCCTCCCAGGTGGCGGAAGCGTGCGGTGTCGCTCTCAACCAGCGCATCTTGGCCTTCAAACCTGAAGCACCTGAATCCAAGGCACCCGTCTTGCTCAATGCCCAGTACAACCGTCCCTTGCGACCGGCCAACACGGCCACGATCAAGCGTCGTATCAATACCGTCCCTGAGCGTGTGCTGGATGCACCTGGCTTGATTGATGACTACTACCTCAACTTGCTCGACTGGTCGAGCGCCAACTGTGTCGCCATCGCGCTTGAAAAGACCGTCTACGTTTGGAACGCCGAAAGCGGCTCGGTCGCTTCGTTGCTCGACTGCGAAGACCATCAGTACATTGCCTCCATCAAATGGGCCAATGATGGCGCCCACCTCGGTGTCGGCTTGTCTGACGGCACACGCGCCATCTATGATGCTGAAACAGGCAAACGCATGCGCACCTTGTATGGTCATGACACCCGTGTCGCGTCGCTTTCGTGGTCTGGTACCACGTTGACGTCGGGTGCTCGCAACGGTGAGATTCACAGTGCCGATGTCCGCATGAAGCAGCATCACGTGAGTTCCTTCAACAACCACGCGAGTGAGGTCTGTGGCTTGACGTGGCGTGCGGATGGTCAGCAGTTGGCGAGTGGCGGCAATGACAACGTCGTCAACATTTGGGATGCGCGGTCGGCGGTGCCGAAATTCACAAGGACGCATCATACCGCCGCCGTCAAGGCGCTTGCTTGGTGTCCCTGGCAATCTTCCTTGCTTGCAACCGGTGGCGGTACCTCGGACAAGAACATCAATTGCTACAACAGTACGAGCGGTGCTTTGCTCTCGCAAACGAAATGTACCTCGCAGGTCACGAGTTTGACGTGGTCACCGGCTCATCGCGAGTTGGTTTCGACGCATGGCTTTCCTGACAATCAAATCACGGTACACAATGTCAACAACAACAAGTTGAGTCGTGTTGTGGACTTGCCGGCGCATGATGCACGCATCTTGCATGCTAGCTTGTCACCGGATGGCACGACCTTGGCGACGACGGCTGCGGATGAGAATCTCAAGTTTTGGCGTGTGTTTGAGGCAAAAAAGCGGCAGGGAGATGTGGAACGATCGGGCAAGGAGATGCAACAAGGCATGACCATTCGATGAGCATGTTATGTTGTGTCTATCTTGTTTCCTCTTGTCCAGCGCGGGGCCTTGTTGTTGTCTCTCTCTCTCTCTCGATCTGCTCGTCTTGTAGTTCTTTATTCGTAGAGTAACGCCATGTACGACTACACCCTCTTCAAGATCAACTCGATTCCTAGATACTTTTGATTGCATGGGCAACTCGCTCGACTGGCTCCTGCGCTTCCCGCCGTTACTATGGTGCAAGACGCAATTCGAGTCAATGCTCATCAATGCGCTCAGCTGTGGCCCCGTTCCGCGACACATCGCCCTCGTCATGGATGGCAACCGACGCTATGCGCGCAAGAATCGGCTTGAAACGGCCGAGGGCCATGCCCTAGGATTTGAATCTCTCAAAGGTGTACTCGAAGTATGCTACAAAGCTGGCGTTCAGTACGTCACCATCTACGCTTTTAGTATCGAAAACTTCAAGCGCAGCAAGTATGAAGTGGATGTCCTCATGGAAATGGCCAAGAATAACCTCTTGACGCTCTGTCAACATGGCGATATTGCCCAGCAGTATGATATCCGTATCCGCATCTTGGGCCAGCCTGGGCTCGTCTCGGCCGATGTTCAGCGAGAGATGGATCGCGCGGAACGCATGACAAAGGACAATCAACGCGCCACACTCAATGTGTGTTTTCCTTATACCTCACGCGATGAGATGTGTACGGCTATGGCAAAGCTTGTTGGCAAGGCAGAGCAAGGCGCGCTGACGGCACAGGCGATCGAGGCCTTGACGGAGCAAGACTTTGAAGACTGTCTCATGACGGCCGGGTGCCCAGACCCAGACCTCTTAATTCGCACATCGGGCGTTGAACGGCTCAGTGATTTTTTACTCTGGCAAGCCGGCAAGCGGACCATGATTCGCTTTGTCGATGTCTTTTGGCCAGACTTTGATCTCTATACGTTTCTGCCGATTGTGCTGGAATGGCAGGTGGCCGAATGTCGGCGGCGGGGGACGGGTATCTTCAAGCTGGGTCAATGGATCAAGGCCTAGGTCTTTCTACAAACATTGCACGTTATAGATGATGAATGCCATGAGTCTAGTAGGTCACAAGTACTGGGTCGTGAGTTGCTCGACGCGACGAAAACAGAAAACAAGAAACCACCACCACTGAGCTCAAGAGAGACAAGAACAGGTGCATTAGTGTGAAGCCTAGAGAGTTCATGGCGAGTCATGTACAGACCAGACAGCATGGACAAGGTGGGCAAGTCACTGGACAGCCTGTAGGGCAAAGTCAGCCGGGCCAACAGCCACAGCAACAGCAACTGCAGCCGCAACAACAAGGACAAGTCCAATCACAACCACAGCAGGCTGTTCAGCCCGTTCAGTCTGCGCGAGCGGCGGCTCTGAGTCAAGGCAACCAGGCCATCAATCAATGTCTTGCGCATGACAAGGCTTGGCCCGAGTTGGGCGACATTCTCAGCCGTACGTGCTCTTTTCGCGTCATGCATGCCATGCATCCTCGATAAGTAACAGCTACTGACTCTTTCTAGAAGGCTCCTCAACAGACTATACATGGCAATCATCGCCGGCGTGGCAGCCTTTTCATCGCAACGAAATCGTCAACATACCCGATGCCATCTTTGAACAATACAACTCAACCGAGTGCTATACGCAAATGGGCCTTTTTGGCGACATTCAACGCGCCTGGATCACGGTTGATAATCGGCTCTACCTCTGGAATTACGCAAACGGCCAAGATTTCCAAGCGTATGAAGATCATCCACACACATTGACTGCCGTCGCGCTCGTCAAACCGCGGCGCGGCGTGTTTGTCGATGCCCTCAATTACTTGCTTGTGCTTGCAACCCCCTATGAGCTGCTCTTGCTCGGTGTGACCAGTCCACGCGGCCATCAAGGCGAGATGCAATTCTACGCGACTCGCATGAGTGTCCCCGTCACGGGCATTGACGTCAATTGCATCTGCGGGTCCGAAAGTGGTCGCATCTTTTTCGCTGGCAAGGCCGATGCGCATATCTATGAGCTCATGTACCAAGCGGATGAAGGCTGGTTCTCGAGACGGTGCAGCAAGTACAATCACACCGGCTCGGCTTGGGACAATATTATACCTGCCTTGGCGGCACAAGCGACTGAGCACATTATACAGCTCATCGTGGACAACTCACGCAAGCTACTGTATACCCTTTCGTCGAAATCGACGATGCGCGCCTATGCCATCGAAGAGCCTGCTAGCTTGTCACTTTGTGCCACCTATACGCTCGCCAACGCCGCCTCACATGCCCAAATGATCAACGCAGCATCGCCGTTGCTCGATCCACGGACAAGCAGCATCGTTTCGCTTTGCCCAGTGTCCGCCAATGAATCAAAACAAATCTACCTCGTGGCCGTCACCAATACAGGCTGTCGCCTTTACATGCGCTCCTCGGCGTCAGGCTTCAACAGCAGCACGGCGCGCATCAATTCTTTACAGGTGTCGCATGTGCGGTTTCCGCCGGCGCCGGCTCAGCCGCAGCAGCCGCGACCGCAGGCAGTATCACTCAGCTTGACGGGCACGGCTTTGCCGACGCAGCAAGTGCAGTCGCAACAAGTCCAACAAACGGCGCAGACATCGCAAGTCCTCGCCAAGACCACGCGCGCTCAACTCTTTTCATCACACTTGTTTTTTGATATCACAAAGGGTACCGACCCGGCTGTGCCGACAGACAAGCTGCTCGGTTGTGCACCAGAAACGGATAAGCTCGCGCTACAATTCTCATCAGGCAATACGCGGCCTTTGCTTTCTGAAGCATGCTGCTGGCTGCCGATTGAGGGATTTGTCCAGGATATTTGTGCCGTGCGGCAAGCAACCTCTACGGCGGCGGCAGGCATGGGCGCCGAACTTGTCACGCAGTTTACAACATCCCCGGCATCCTTTGCGGTATTGACCAATACAGGTGTCCACATCCTGCAACGACGACGCACGACAGAAGTCTTTGCCAGTGCTTTGCGTCACGCGCCTGCAGCAACAGGCGGCATTGAAGCAGAGATGCAAAAATTCTTTGCCAACATTGGCCGTGCCGAGGGTTGCGCCACCTGCCTTGGTGTCATTTGCGGCGGACTCGATGGATCGGATGTCGATGACGCGGCCGCTTCAACGGGCATGCAGTACAGTAGCCGCTTGACACCTGCCGAAGTGCTCGAGACGAGTCGCCGGTACTTTATTGAATTTGGTGGCAAGGCCTTTGTCGATGAGAATCAACACCGGCATTTCGTCGATGGTCAAGCGAGTATGCCAACGTTGGATATGGTGCGCTTGTCGGGTCGGCATGATGGCGTTGCGCTCTATGTCGCGCGGACGGTCGCCTCATTTTGGAAGCTTCCCATCTTGCAGCAATCGGCGCCAGGTGAGTACGTCTCTACCTTGACGGAAAAGACGCTCCAAACAGTACAAAGCCGAATTATCAGCCTCAGGCAGTTCCTCGAATCCAACAAGCATACGATTGAAGGTCTTTCTGGACCAGAACGGCTCTCAGGCGTCACGAACCGGCAGGAAGAGATTGTGTTGCAGGCGGAACACCGCGGCATGCATGCGCTGTTGACTCTGATTGTCCAGATTGTCGAATGCCTTAGCTTTATCCAAGTCTTGAGCGATAATCCTGAAGGCAAAATGACGAGTGTTGTGCGCGCACTGCCGCCGACAGTACAGCAAGAAGCTGTCAAGCTGACGTTCGAGGATCTCTTGACGACAGCCAAGGGCCAGGAGGTTGCCAAGGAGCTCGTCACGGCAGTCGTCAATCGCCGCATCGCTGAAGGTGGCACGGTCGAATCCGTCAGTATGACGTTGCAACAACGCTGTGGCTCATTCTGCTCGGCAGACGATGTCATCCTCTACAAAGCGATTGAGCAGCTCAAGCGTGCCCGTGACGCGCCAACGGTCGGCGAACGCGAACGCATCTTGCGCGACTGTCTCAAGCTCTTTCAACATGCAGCCGCGACACTGTCGACTGAAAACTTGCGAGACACAATGGAAGAGTTTGAGAATATGCAATTCTATGCTGGCGCTATTGAGCTTGCGTTCGCCGTGGCAAAAGCGGCGGACCCGTCTGATGTCGCGACAGGCTATCTACATGATGGCAAGCCTGAGCATGACCCGCGTGCGCCTTTCTTTGCCAAGCGGCAAGAGTGCTACAGCTTTGTTTTTGCAACTCTCGACAAGCTTGAGAATGCGTTTGCGGCACAAGACTCTGCCTATGCCGGTGCTGCCCATACATCACCGCTTTCACCTTTGCGCGATGCCGCCTACGCCGTCATTGGCGGCGCTCCGGATGCCTTGTTTCACAACTTGTTTTACGATTGGTATGCCTCTCGCGGTTTGCAAGAGCGGCTGCTTGAGATTTCGAGTCCCTTCATCGAGCCTTACCTGCGGCGCAAGGCGAAAGAGAGTCTCGAGTTTGCCAATCTGCTCTGGCGCTATCATGCTCGGCGACAAGCGTACTTTGACGCAGCCAAGGTGCTTCATGGCATTTCGTCAAGTGGCTATGATTTGAAGCTCGAGCAACGCATCGAATATCTGAGTCAGGCCAAGAACTTTTTGGCGTGTGTGCCGACAGCGGACGGTGCCGCGCAGCTCGCAGAGCATGTTGGCGAAAAGCTTGAGGTGATTGGCATTCAGGATGACTTGCTCAATACAGTGCGCAACGACACCCGGCTCAAGGATGTGAAAAAGGCAGAAATCGTGGCGAGGCTCGATGGTCAGCTCGTCCCGCTGACGGATCTCTTCAATCACTTTGCGGATCCGTTAAGCTATGGCGAGGTTTGTCTCGCCATCTTCCAAGCGGCTGGCTATCGCGGCACGTTGGAAATTCGAAGCTGTTGGGAAAAGTTGCTCGAGAGCGAACACGAGGGGGCAGATCAGCAAGGCGGGCCTGCGCCATTCGAGGTGGTGGGCAACAAGGTTCGACAGCTCGGCCGTCGATTCGGCACTGACGAGGTGGTTTTTTCGCTCGAGGAGCTGTTGCCGATGCTCCAGCGCTATCACCTGCAACGACAACGCGGCGAGGCACCCAAAGGATGGGCAATTGATGTCCTGCTCGATGCCGGCGCTTCACACGAGGCACTGTTTAGCGTGTTGGAGAATCTCTACCTGCAGCCGGCTTGGCAGCCCAAACAAGCAACAATGCACCTCGTGGCCGAAACATTGGCACTCTTATCGCGCTGGGCGGAAAATGCAATTCGGCCGGGCTTGTCGCAGTACAACGCGCCAGGCCCAGCCTTCCCGGTTGAGCGGGCGCAACAGGCCTTGACGCGATCAGAGCGATTGCTTGGTACGGCACAGGGTGCAGCGACAGGCGAGTTGCGAGCAGATTTGCAAAGACTTCAGAAGCGTCTTCAGCAGCTGTGATGTTTATAATTATCTCTGTAGCCTACAAGTCGTAGCATGATGAAACACTCGAGAATTTGACTATGGTAGTGCGTGACCGGCATTGATGGCATTGGCCACTTGACTCGTGTTGGGTCGATTCTCGGCATACCGCTTGTACGAGTCGAGATAGAGGTCGTCTGTCGAGACTGTTGCCGATACGGCCGGATGATTTTCCAATGCCTTGAGCCAGGCAGAGAGGCGAGGTGAGTCGAGGTCAAAGGCGCGATACGGCTTGAGCACACGCGAGATGCGCAAGAGCCATGGCACAACCAGGACGTCAACGTAGCTGATCTCTTCACCGGCAAAGAAGGGGCCTGCCGCATCGGCACGCTTCAAGAGCTCGCCGAGGTTGTCAGCAAAGGCGCCGCCGTGCTCTGCTTGTTTGTCCTCGGTGGTTGCTTGCAAGAATCGATAGAAGCTCGGCACAAAGACGTTGTTGATCCAGTGTGCATGCAGATACTGCATAGCCTTTTGCTGACTGTTATCTTGTTTAAACAGCGATGGGTAGAGGTCTTCGATGTAACCCATGATGACTGTGCTTTCATAGAGGTTGAACTCGTCGGCGGCAAGATGGTGCTTGAGTGCCGGCACCAGCCCTTTCGGATTGATATCAACGAGCTCTTTAGGCTTTGCTCAAGGATCGACTTCCTCGTAGATATAGTCGATGCCGAGTAGTTCTAGCTGGATCCAGACACGTTGCACAAAGGGGCAAAAACAGGCGCCGTAGAGCTTAAACAAGGTCGAGTCTGTCTTTTGAGCATGTCTATCTGCGGTTTGCTTGGCCAATCCAGTAGGCGCAGTATGATAGCCGTTGTTTGTAGCCATGATGACGGTGGATGAAGCGACTGATTGAGCTGGGGTGTTTGTAAGCTTACGACCAGATGGCCGCACCAATCTACGATTTCCAAATCTATTGCTCTAAAGTATGAGCGCCGAGACGCTCTTCAATTTGGCTAAATATCGGCCTCTTCTTCGTCTCTGGCTGTATACACGCATCACGCAGCTCTGCCAGCCGTATGCCAGAAATAGTCATGATGTCGTCCACCAACCACCCGAAAGCTTTGACTTCGACTTGCTCCATCGGCTTGTCGCCATAGAGCGTCGCCGCGCCAAAGTCGCCAAAGAGCGCATGGCCTTCGGTATCAATGAGAATGTTGTGCGCATAAAGGTCTCCGTGTGCAATTCCACGGGCGTGCAAATGCGTCGCAGCAGCAGCAATGCCACGCAGAATACGCAATGCCATGGCTTGAGACAGCTTGCGGTCAAAATTATCTCTTGAACAGGTCTTCAAGTTGGGAGGCAAGCCTAGATTGGTATAGGTCGGCGGTACGAGCTCAAGAACGAGACCGCGTTTGTTTTCCGGATGGCCGGTGATGCTCGCTAGCGGATCAATCAGGTGCGGATGGGCACCGGCGGCGATACAGGCATTCAACTCATCAGCAGGCAGACCATCGCTCGTGACTTCACCTTTAAAGACTTTGACGGCAACTTGCTTGCCATTTATCTTGAGTCGTGCTTGAGAGATGAGACCGGAAGCGCCTTCGCCAAGGACGTGTTGAAGGTCAATGTCTGTCCATAACATACTCTCGAGCGTACATGTCGCATGAGGTGCACCCGGATTGCCTGCGAACGCTAGCCAACAAAGGGATGGCAACTGAAAGAGCCATGCTGGTAGCTCTTGAAGCTGGTTGGCAGATAGCCGTAGTAAGGCAAGCCGATCAAGTCTTGTCATGCTCTCCGGCAGACTCGTCAAGCGATTACCGGCCAGCATGCATTTCTCTAGCTGCGTATAGGTACCCATGTCTTGCGGCAAGGCGGTGATGGCATTGTTCGTCAGAATCAGCCAACGAAGTCTTCTAGGCAAGACGTTTTCTGGGATCTGCTGCATGCCGTTGCCCTTGAAGGCGACCATTTCGAGGACTGGACATGCCGCTAGGTTTGGGAAGATAGTGAAGCGGCAGTCCGAGAGGAAGAGCACTTTGAGCTTAGGCAGCTTGCCTGCAAACGAGTCTGGTAGCGAGGAGAGCCGGTTACCAGAGAGGTCAAGCAGCTCCAGATCTGCAAAGTCTAGCAGCTCTTTTGGAAAGCAATCGAGCCCGGCATCTTTGAGCTTGATGAGTGTTGTATGCTTGTCTATTAGAGCTAGATTCATGATGCAATGCTAATGTGTATACTGTATATACTGTTGTTGTGTCTATCCCGTGTAGATGGCGTCTCTGCAAAGTCGCGCCACCAGCTTGAACAACACGCGCCATTCCTGAGGATCACCTTTGCGCTTGGCAAAATCAACAAGCGTCATCGTGCCTTGACCACTATGCACAGTAAAACAGCTCAAAGTGCCACACAGCTGCATGCCACGTCGATCTTCGGCTTGTACCGTGACAGATAGATTGTGGACGAAGGCCTGCAGCTTGAGTTCTTCGAGTGCCTGCAGAATCAGATCAAACACCTCTTCCACAGGCCAGGTCGAGTAGAACTTGGTGAGCCGCTCTGAGCCTGTAATATCGGCGAATCGACGCGCCTTTTGTGTTAGTGTTTCGAGGATGGCCATCCCTGTGAATTGTGAAAGCGAGGGATCTTCTTCAAAGGCGATTTGCGATTGCACCGGTTCTTGCGATGGAGTCATCTCCACGATGGGTGTCGGCGTTTGCGAGATGCTTTGCTTGACAGGTACTTGCAAATCGACGTGCATCTTGGACATGAGTCGATTAGCAAGCTCGAGGGGTCCAAGAGACAAGACGGGCTGTGCTGTCCAAGGATGGGCCAAGACATCGTGCAGCGTAAAGCGCCGATCTGGCGAAATTTCGAGCATGCCTTGCAAGAGACTCGCGACACCTCTTGGTAATCTGTTCCAGGGCGCATAATTTGGCTTGCCTCTTGCCCGTGCAAACTGTCGAAATAGACTGTCGCTGCCGGTTGGCTGATTCCAAGGGGTTGCACCGAGACAGAGGGCAAAGAGCACGATACCGGTGGACCAGACATCGACAAACTCGCCGTCGTAGTTGCCGATGATTTCAGGTGCCATGTACGGCGGAGAGCCACAAGACGTTTCTATCCGTTAGCGCGATCCTTTGACCTTGACAGGAGAAGAGCATACTGAGGAGCCTACGCGTGCCTCTGAAAACATAGAGCGCGGCGAGACCAAAGTCGGCAATCTTGAGCCGGCCGTCCCCATCAAGCAGGATGTTCTCCGGCTTGATGTCGCGATGACTGATGCCATGACTATGTATAAAGACGAGTCCGTCGAGAAGCTGTCGAAAGTAGAGATGCGCTAGTCCTTCATCGACGCCGAGATCCGGCTCAATCTTGTCAAAGAGGTCGCCGCCTGTACAATACTCGATGGCAATCCAAAGATGACCCGAGGGAATGCTATCGCTGTTGAAGAAATCAACGACATGCGCATGATGATCTCTGCCACAGAGGCGATGCAGAGAGACTTCGCTACTGAGCTGTTTGGCTGTCGCGCGTCCACTTGCGACGATGGCGTGTTGGTCGATGACTTTGACGGCAAAGACACGGGTATCCTGGTCCTGGGCTGCAAAGATGCTCGAGTGGATACCCTCGACGATGCACTGTCCGAGCCTGAATGGAAAATGGCCTGGATCGATGGGGAGCATGGTTGCGTGCTCATTGAGGTTCGTCGCGTCGCGTCTTTGGAAGGACGACGACCACAAGACTCGATTGTCTGACAGGACTAGTATCCCGGAGAACGAGTATGTCCATTCATCAGGCAGCGCTCGAAGGGGATATTCAAGCTGTCCGAGGTCATCTGCTTGAAGCTGACCAGGTGACACTGCGCGATACAGACGGACGCACGGCGCTTCACTGGGCTTGTGTGGCCGGAGACTTGGCCCTCGTCTGTCTCTTGCTCGATCACGGCGCTGATGCAAACGCACAAGATGATGGTGGCTTCACGCCGGCCATGATTAGTATCGCAGCGCAGCACAAGGAGGTTTCCGAGAAGCTGTTGAGTCTACCGGTTCAAGTCAATCAGGTCAATCGCGGTGGCCAGACGGTGTTGCATCCGGCATGCAGCAAGCAGCTTCTCTGGGCGGTTGATGCCATACTCGCTCTAGAGGATGGACGCGCACTTGTCAGGGTCAAGGACAGGCAAGGCCAGCTACCGCTCCATCGAGCTGCGGCGGTGGGCTCGCTTGCCATTGTCAAGCGTCTTGTTGCGCAAGGTTCACCGATGAGCACATCGGATGCCGGCGGATGGACGCCAATGCATCATGCGTGTGCCGAGGGACATGGCGATGTGGCGCGCTTCTTGCTGGATCAAGGCGCAGATGGCGACAAGCTTGATACCGATGGCAAGCTACCGATTCAGCTGGGTGATTCAAAGCTCAAGGCGTACTTGACCGAGACGGAGACGGACCTATAACCTGCTTATGCTTATGCTTATGCTTATGCTTATGAACCTTTGATACGAAGATAGGATGACTACATTTCTGCATAGACATCATAGTCGAGTACACTTTGGATGAGCTTGCGGGTTGCATTGAGAGGCAGACCGACAACAGCGCCATAGTCCCCTTCGATGCGCTTGATGAGCAAGGCGCCTTGTCCCTGGATACCATAGCCGCCTGCCTTGTCGGCACCTTCGCCGCATTGCACGTAGCTCAGCAGCAGATCGTCCGAGCTCTCGCTATCGAAATGCACCGTTGTCTCTTCGATGTGTGACTGGAGCACATAGCCTGGTGCCACCGGCATCTCCTCATCAGGCGCCAGTACGGCAACTGCTGTAATAGCACGATGCCCGCCTTCTGGTTCGCTACGTAACCGCTTGAGCATCTCGAGCTGATCTGCTGGATTTGCTGGCTTCTCGAGGATCGTGTGGCCACAGAGGACAATCGTATCGGCTGCAATGAGCAGTCTTGGCTCTTGCTTGTCGTCACAGATGCGTCCATAGACGGCCAAAGCTTTCGCTGTTGCCGTCTTGCTGACATATTCCCAGGGCGTCATGGTGCTCTTATCAATGTCCTCGGGGAAGTCTGAGGTTATGCACTCGACATCGATGCCAATCTGGGCGAGGAGCTGTTTGCGTCTGGGTGAGGCTGAACAGAGGACGATGCGGGTGTCTTTGAGTTGCGGGAAGAGGTTCATGTAGGGATATGCTGGCGGGTCCATCTCTATTGTCTGTCTACCCAGATAGTGATAGTAATAAGAGTCTAGTCTATAGCTGGTCTAGCTGATGGTGGCGATGTCGTCGTCGAATGCCAAGACGCGACTCAAGACCATCCATACTGACAATCTAGACTAAGTAGCGCAAGGAACGGCCGAAGATGGCAAGCAGGGCGCTCTTCCTCAAGCCATCTGCCTTTGGCAAACATATTCCCGTCGATGGCACCTGGTTCTTGCCCAATGTCGCCCGCAACGGTTTCCAAGAATACCGCCGCAAGCGCATCCCCAACGCGCGCTTCTTTGATCTCGATGGCATCAGCGACCGTGACTCGCCCTTTCCACACATGCTGCCGTCAGCGCAGGTGTTTGCGCGCGAGATGGCCAAGCTAGGACTCAGGCGCGAGGATCCGCTTGTCATTTACGATGCACAGGGCTTGTTTAGTGCGCCACGGGTCTTGTGGACGCTGCAAGTCATGGGGCATCAGGGAGAGCTTAAGCTACTCGAGGGAGGACTCCCTGCGTATGAGGTGGCGGGACTACCCCTCGAAACGGATGAGCCAGAGGAGATTGCACCGACCCAGTACGGCGAAGCAGACTACGATGCAAAGCGCGTCATGAGCTTCGAACAGCTCGTGGCACACATCAAGCAAGGCGATGCTCAGATTGTTGATGCGCGACCTGGCGGGCGCTTCACGGGTACGGCGCCTGAACCGCGCGCGGGACTCTCGTCGGGTCACATGCCAGGCGCCAAGTCACTGCCCTTTTCTGACCTTGTGCGCGATGGCACGTTGATTTCTGCTGGAGAAACCAAGCAGGCGTTCCAAAAGGCTGGCATTGAGCTTGAAGGCGGCAAGCCGATTATCCTGACGTGCGGCACAGGTGTCACGGCGTGTGGATTCGAGGCGGCGTTGCAGTCGGTCGGTATTTCTGCAGCTGTGTATGATGAGTCTTGGACTGGCTATGCGGATAAGTCTCGGGCTGGTGAGCTGGATGGGTTCATTATCAGGGATTGATGCTGGTCTACAGTATGCGTGTCTACGTCTGTTCCACCGAAACATCAACAAGAGCAAGCCACCACACAAAGCCATCCTCTAGACAACAAACTATTGTATATTTTAGCAAAGCAATGTTCATCTCGCCAGAGGTGGTCTATGTCGGGTTCAGTCGCATTGCTAGTACCTCACACGACGCAGACTTTCGCGACAAGCTCAAGGACTCACAGGCGCAGGAAATCCATGTCGCCGTCACCGTCGCCGTGCCGCGCCAGCCGCTCTACGAATTCGCAACGCCGATACACAAGCAGGCAGACTTGCAGACGCTCGCAAGAGTCATAGAAGCGAGTTTGGTCGAGCGCAATCTCGTTGTCGCCTGTCTGGTTGACCAAGAAAGCAATAACGTCCTGCGATGGAGCGACACGGTCGGCGATGTTCTCGACAATGACTCGCGCATCTATGTGCTGTCCATGACAGAAGAAACGCTTGAGGAGACGTTGGCTCTCGCGGGTCAGCCGCATACACCGCTTCAGACTGAATTCATCCATTCACCGACACAAATGGAGTTTATCCAGATTCGACGGCCGCCCTCGGTGGCGTCGGCCACCTCGACCTTGCGCAATGCGGCACGGAATCGTAGCAGCTTGTTGCAAATGCATCGCGAGCAGAGCCATACCCTCAAGCAGCTCAAAGTGCAAGGCGATCCTTCTTCGGCGGGTTACAAGCTTGCCAACGTATGCAGCAACGCCATTGCTCTTTTGGCATTTTTACGCTTCTGTTGTCGCAAGCGCACTTTACTCGAGGTGCTCTTTTGGCTCGATACGTGCTTCATCTACACCGAAGACTATATCGAGCGACTCTACATGGCGACCGGCGCACCGCTCAAACTGAACTTGCCGAGAGAAGTGTCTGGCGCACACGAGGCGCGACAACTTCTCAAAGATGGACTCTTGGCCTGGTCGCTTGAGCTGTTTGAAGCATCGACTGAGAATGCCCGTGTCAAGCAGATTCAACACAAGCGGCCGCACGTCTACAAAAAGGCCGAGGTGCTCTTTATGGGTCAGTCTGCCGAACGCGATCAGTTTGCAGCTTTATTGACACGCGCCCTCGATCCAAACGATACCAGCATCTTGTCGTTGCGTGAACGCACCGAGCAAGCGACACGGACCACCATCTTGACGCAAGTCTGCGATCAGTACTTCCCTGGACAAATCAATACGAAAACTTACTTTGACTCGGTGCCAGAATTATTGACAAAACCTGAACGCTCACGTCAAGCTAAACGCAATCTCTTGTATGGTGAGCTGCTCAAAACGTCACCCATCTTGCCCTCTGCAGCGGCCGAACAAGCGCGACTTGAAAAGATTGCCGATGAGGCGCTTCTGCAGGCGCGGCGTGTGAGCGAGCAAGAGACGACAGTGGCGACTGACTTGGAGCTGCAGCAGACGACGTCGCAAACGCGCTCAGACTCTCAGCCGGAGACGGAACGCCTTGAAAATGTCAAGAACACAGGTGCGCGCGCCAAGAAGCTGTCCAACCTGCTCGGTCATGATATTATCGTCGATGATGCTCTCTCTGCACAGCCGTCGCCCGTCGCTGCTTCTTTCACGCCGTCTGTCCGCACGATACCGGATCACGATACATTGCTGAGCAAGCTCAAGAAACGCAAAGAGGTGCGCTCCGTCTCCTCGCGCGCCGTGCCACTCGACTTTGAATCATCGGCACTCGATCAAACCAAAGTATTTCGGGCGCCGCCGCCTGCCTTGTCGCGCGAGGCTTCCTACGCCAGCTTGCGACCGCCATCGCCCACCCTCTCTGTTGGTTCGCGCTTTTCCCAAACGACCACCGGCAGCTACATGTCGCGCCAGGAACTCGATGCCGAAAGCAAACGTCGCGCGCAGCAACGGCGTGCCGCCAAGTTGTATGCCATGTTTGGTGAGCACGCATCAGGTTCTGGAGTACCGCACTTTCAGCGACGCGCCATGGGTCCACCCGTCTCGGAGCGCGCCTCGCTTGACTATCGCCGAGATTTGCCACAGCGGTCGGCGAGCAAGTTTTCCATCTTGCCGGAACGGTCTGCCTCGCGTGCGTCTGGCTATACACCCGATCGCGGCGGCGGTGGTGGCGAAAAGCGTGGTGGCTTTATGCGCAACTTGTTTAGCCAGTCGAATGCCTCTTCAAGCAGCTTGCGCAGTACGACCGGCTCGATTGAGAGTTTCAACAAGCATGTACCGATGCAGCCCTCTGGCAGAAGTCGATCGGGTTCCTTGGCGAGTCATGTCAGTCGGCTGCCGATAGGAACGGGACTTGGCGATTATGATCACATTTCAGAAGACGAGGATGAGGAGGATGACGAGGGCGAGGCGATTGTCAATGATGTCCGGACGAATTTGAAGCTCAAGCAGCTGCTGGGTAATGATGCGCCAACCTCGACGATGCTCTAGTCTCTCGATCCTGCTGATCAGCATTCAGGGGCCCAAGCTTGGCACGGCCCGTTGTCCATTCCTGTGCCGCTTCTCCATCTGTTAGGATCGGAAACGCGGCTCAAGCGCCTCCTTTTTTGTAGCAACAAACACCTATTCCTTGTAATCTTGTCGCGCCCTTTCTCTTGCTTGCTTTCTACTATCCATCCCTACAAGCAGACGAGATGCTTGAGGGCACCGTAGACTATGCCGCTATGCAGGCCGACAGCAAAGCGCGCGTGCCCATCCCCAGTCATGCGCCCGAAGACCCACTCAATTGGACGCGTCGCAAAAAGGACCTCTGCTTCGGCGTCCTCTGCGTTGGCGCCATCCTTGCAGCTGTCCTCAATCCGATCCTCGCGACATCGACCATCTTGTTTTTACCGATACTCAAGGTCAACTTTACCCATATCGCCATGCTCACCGGCTGGCACGTTTTGGCGATTGCAATTGGCGGGCCCTTTCTTAACGCGACCTGCAAGATTTACGGACGGCGGCACACCTTTATCATCGGAATCCTCTTTATCATTGTTGGCAGCTTCTGGGCTGCGGCGGCGCCGGCGTCGTACAAGTCCCTGCTTGGTGCGCGGCTGCTTCAAGGATTCGGTGTCATGCCATTCGAAGCACTCATTCAGGTTGTCGTGGCAGACATGTACTTTGTCGATGAGCGCGGCATGTACTATGCCATCTATGCCGTGGCCTATACAGGTGCCGCATTCCTAACGCCCATCTTGACCGGCAAAATCACGGTGGACCTTGGCTGGCGCTGGACGTTTGGCCTCGTCGGCGGTTTTTCTTGCTTGCTCTTGCCTCTGCTTCTGCTCTGTGTGCCAGAGACGGCCTATAATCGGTCCGCGGAGGAGGTGCAGCTCTTGCCAATCAAGGGTAAGGAGGCAATCGTTTGCCAAGTTGAAGTGGTTACTGATGCAGCAGGGTCTGTTCAAGCGCAAGGGTCGGTGCCATCAGAGAGCTTCATCAAGCCGCGTCGGCACGAACTCGCCCTCTTTTCCAGCGAGCGCTACTCGACCGACCCGCTTCTCTTTTCCATTGCCAAGCCGCTCATCATGCTGCTGCATCCGGCCTTCTTTTGGGGCGCCGCATCGGCCGGCCTGCTCATCGCTTGGTCCGTCATGCTGGCAACCGTCTTTGCCGCACTCTTTTCAACCTTTCCCTACTTCTTTGGCGCCGAAAAGGTGGGCTACCTCTACACGGGTCCGTTTATCGGCGCTCTGTTAGCTTTTCCCATTGCAGGCTATCTGAGCGACTTGGCTGTTCGCCGATGCTCTAGCAAGACGGGCATCTATGAGGCTGAATACCGCATCTGGCTCATGGTACCCACCACCATTACGGCCGTCGCAGGACTTTTCGGCTATGGCTATAGTTTCAAGATGCACTACATTGTGCCGACCGTCTTTTTTGGACTCGTCATCGCGGCCATCATCTTCAGCAGCGTTGCCGTCAGCACTTACTTTGCCGATGCCTACCCGCGCCATACGACCGATGCCTTTATCAGTTTGCTTGTGGTGAAGAATGTGCTGGCGTTTGCACTGACGGTGACGGGCTTCGACTGGCTCGTCCGCGATGGCGTCAAGAAGATGTTTCTCATCATGGGCTGTACGCAGCTTGGCGTCTGCCTGCTCTCGATTCCGATGTATCTGTACGGCAAACAGGTGCGGCTTTGGTCGTCGCGCTCGGATCTCTGGCGTCGCGTTTTGGCTTGAGAAATCGAACACGTACACACATAGACACAACACCAACAATTCTTATAGCGACAGCGTTCCCTCTTGTCTTTGCAGCAGATACTTTGCAAAGTATCAAGCATCAAGTATACAGAGATGTTTGACTTGGGCAAGCTCTCTGTGCGGCAACTGCTTCAGCAAGTTCTTAACCTATGTCTTATCGGCACCACCGCCTTCATGGCATGGAAAGCCTTTAGTCTGGCCATGGACTGCGAGTCGCCCATCGTTGTCGTTCTCTCTGGATCCATGGAGCCCGCCTTTCAACGCGGCGACCTTCTCTTTCTGACAAATCTACCAAAGACGGTCGACATTGGCGACATTGTCGTCTACAACATCCAAGACCGCTCCATTCCCATCGTCCATCGCGTCATCAAAAGTCACATCTCACCCACCTCAGCACTCAGCGAACTTGGCAAACCAATCAAGTACGTGCAGGGCCTCATTCACAAAAAGAAGATGCGCGCAGACCTGCCCAAGGGACAAAAGGCGAGTGTCCGCGGCGTGCGCGTCAATCCACTCAGCCAGGAAAACCCAAACAGCGGCCCAAGCCAGCAGCTATTGACAAAGGGTGACAATAATGACGGCGATGATATCGGGCTCTATGCGCCTGGTCAAAACACGCTAGACCGCAAGGAGGATGTGATTGGCGTGGTCTATGGCTGGATGCCCTATATCGGCATGGTGACGCTCGCTATGAATGACTATCCGGCATTGCGATACCTGATGCTGGGCGGCATGGGTCTGACTGCTTTTGTTAGCAGAGAATAGCGTCCATTAGCTGTAGTCTACGATTCTTTCTTTTGCCAAACGCATTGTCACCCTTCTCATCTGCTAATCGTGCTTGTCACCAAACTATTTCACTACACGCGCTGAGTAGCCTGAAGTTTTATCGCCAACTCGAAACAAATAAACAAGATTCATGGTGTGTAAAGCTTCTGGTAACGAGAGGTACGAGACCCAGCTCGCACATTGATCGTAATGTCACTGTTTAGATCATCGGAAGTCCAGCGCAACATACTGACAGACACCGACATCGCCTGAGACTCTCCAACTTGTCCGTCCTACAGAGTGATAACAAAATGGCACGGCACATCTTCTGACGCCAATTAGTGCGAGACCCACATTTGTTTGCTTCAATGACAAATTGTCACAAATATTTGTCAATCGGAGGCAGCCTTATAACAGAATTCGGGTTAGGGTTAGGGTTAGGGTTAGGGTTAGGGTTAGGGTTAGGGTTAGGGTTAGGGTTAGGGTTAGGGTTAGGGT